>BRDA01090404.1:0-12868 GCA_036984385.1 Crenuchus spilurus
CACACATACAGCCTCCGTTTCATTTTAATTGTAAGTATTGATATTTATTAGTACTCTTATTGGTATTTGGTATCGGCAAGTACTTAAATGTAAGTACTTGTACTCGTACTCAGTTTTAAAAAATGTGGTATCGGTGCATCCCTAATAAAAATAATAAAAGCACTGCAAGCATTTCAAAAACAGAAACCAGAAGGCCAACCAAAAAAAAGATATCAGATCTATTGTTGATTATAGGTCAGATATGCTGTTTTGTAAGAGTTATTTTTTTGCATATTGCACCTTTTTAATTTTAAAACAGAAAAGTTTGTTTTAATTTTAAAAGCAGAGAGCCTAGAGCTCTGTAGATTCACACACCCAATATTTCAAATTGAGTTGAATCTTGAATCACTAGATCGAACCATTATATAATTGTAAACCTCTACACACTTGTGTTGGCCTCAAAGGACTTTGCACACATTTGGTACAGATGTTTTCCTCTCAGCTCTCGGTTTTTATTACGAGTCTTCCCTCACATTTCTGTGTGCCTTGTTACCAGTCGTCATATGATTAACTTCATGTCTGGAAGGAAAAATGTATCTTCAATTCAATAGAGCACACCAAATGGACTCTAGTGGGGCCAGATGCCTAAGACAGCAGTCAGGCCGGCTGGCGGGAATTAAAGGGGCCATAGCCCAATTTTTACTTTCTTTTAAAAAAGATTTTGTGTTTGATCAAGTTTGTTGGGAAAGGTGCATAATGCATTGTTCAATCTTCAGTCCATAAACATCACAAAAGCCAATACGTGCTTCTATTTAGCTATTAATTACATAGCAGTTCAGCTACATTCAATTTTAGCACGTTTAAGGATCGTTTCATTTGTGTTGCACAATAAAATGAGGCACAATAGAAGGCAGCCAATCAGAATAGTTAACATAAAACATTTTAATTGTTTGTGATAATTTTTTTTTTTATTACACTGCACTCTTAACTTCTGTGATTTTCTTGAATCCAGTGATGGTGATTTATTTTTCTGTGCTGAACAAGTTCACGTCTGTAACTTCAGCTGCACGTTTAAGAAAAATGCGCCAAAGAAATATCAGTTTGCATTTTCTCTTCAGGCACTTTTGGTTATGTCATCTGAGCTCCAGTTTCTGACTCTGAGGTTCTGCTTTTTAGTCCTGCTTGTTTTTTGGGCACCGCTTATGCAACTTGCCAACTCAAAGCACCAGTGATGAGAAGCTGTTATGCAAGATTTCAGCAGGAGAGGTGCAGGGAGCACTCAATCTTCTTAACCCTCATCAAAATTCCTTCCTCAGAGGCATACGGCAAGCCTAGAGGACATGACTGAGCTCATCTTGTGCTTTTGGCCATGTCTCATGGAAACCGTCCGGGGGATTGGTGTAAACCCTGCCGTTGTCCAGCTGCATCAGTGCTCATGTAATGAATTATTAAGAGGCTGACAGTGAAGGTTGATTGTGTAAAATAGTGCTGAGCAATGTATCATCTATATCGGTGTTGCACAGTAGTATTGACAATTTTTAAATCTTATTTTATATATCTTGTCTTCTTCTTTGGCAGGGATAATGTGCATCAATCATAAACTAAAAGTGCCATTTTGAATATTAAGACTGAATTTGTATCAAAGTGTAAATGATATAATTCCAATAAGAAACATGTTTTATGGTCATTAAACCATAAACGTTTCACTGAATGAATGGCCTGTATTTTGTCTTTCTTCCCCTAATGATATATCATGTAATGCTCAAATAGTCAGCTTGATTATTGGCATATCAGTGTTTTAAAAATGAGCCATTTTATGTTTGTAAGCTTCTTTTAGTAGAGGCTAATGGAAAAAAAGTGACTATTTACTCAGTTTCTTAGCATAATAACAAGCTACACTGCCATATTTTTATTGTTACTGTAAAATTTTAAGAGAAGTGATGTCATCACAAGTGACATTTGGTAGGAAGAACTGATAGTACTAATAGAATGTGTGCTACGTAGAGCTGGATCTGACTGATGTAGACCACTGCTGTACAAAGTTGGTTGCAGATAACTCATACAAACACAGCTTGAACCCTATTACAAAAATTACAGCACTGTAAAAATGCTTTAAAATGTGACGAAGCATTGTATTTGTTGACTTTTTGCCCTTTTATAAGGGTAATGAACAGTGCTTTTGTATTTTAATTGGATTCTCATTTCATTGCCGTTATTTCGATATCCATCATGGGTGTTAAACCTTGTACTTTGTCCAGTGAGGTAGCTATGGGAGGGCCTGCCACCTGTGGAAAATGTTACAGAATACACTCACAGTTCTTGCATCATTGTGACTTAAATAAATGAACAGTGATGACCAAATCTCACCTTAGGATGACATGGCAATGTTTACAAGCCATATGCTGCTGTAGGTTGGTTAAAATAAGTTCTTTGCCAACAGCAAACAGCATTGGACTGCTGGACTGTTTCTTTTTACTTTGAGTTATTAACATAGACATGTTGTAATGAAATATTGTGAAAAGATTATTGTAGTCTTTGGTCGTGCCTTCTGGACATCTACTTGAAGTGCTGTTAATTGGCCTTTAGTGTTTTCTGTCAGCTATTGTCAGTTAGGCGCGAGGTCAGTGATTGTACTGAACATTAAAAATCTGCTTTTCTCTATGGTTATGCTTAACGGCTGGAGAATTCTCATGACTTACATGCAGTGTGATAGTCGGAGGTAATTAAGCCTCACTATAGTGATGTCGACTGAACAACGACTGAGCAGAATGAACCAAACCAAAATGGCTATGCTATGAGTAGCCACCAAAAATTGCTTTTTTATTGTATGTGATTGCAAAAACTGACATATTTTAGTAAAATACACTTCCCATGCCCAGCTTGGACATGTACATGGTCTTGTTTTTTTTGGTCCTGGTACTGAACAGGTGGGGTTAAATTGAACCTAATTAAAGTTGACCGTGTTTCATTTAAAAGCAGGATAATGAATTTTATCAGTATACCATTAGCACAAATCTAGAGCTCCTCTACCTTCCTACATATGAAGGGTTGTGCTGTTGTACCGACTAGTGCCTCACAGGTATGTGTCGTATGCTAACTGAATTGTCTCAGATGTGTGCAGAATGTGGCAGTGGATGTAGACCAGCTGGAAGTGCCTCATGACAGCACTGCAAATGCTGAGTGTCAGAAGATGAACTCAAGGTTTCTTGAGTAAAATTTAACTTCTCAAGCTGTGGTCTTATTCAGTTGCTAATCTAAAGGGAAATGTGTTTTTTCTTGTATTTTAAAATACAAAAATGCTATTTAATATCTTTGTGTGCTAAGTTGAGCTTGAACAGTTTCCAGGTAGCTGCAGAAACTCATTTGATGTCCATGCTCAAGCTACATGCACACGATTGTTAGCCAAAAACTAACAAATTAGTAGAAATCAGGAACTAGTTGATATCAGGGACATTGAAGTGCATATAGCGATGGGCTAATAACAGATGCAAAATGGAGACATCTGAATGCACATTACTGTGCTTGTATCAAACATTATTTCATGTATTTTATTTTTCTGTCCAGATATCCACTTTGTTTGTGTTTACTGGTTTATACGGTAAAAACATAATTCATAATTAATTTTTTGTTAATGTGTCTTATATGTAATTGTATTATTGCATTGGTCTGGAGTCGCCTTTCCCCCAGCGGGGACAAAACCGAAATTCTGCAAAAACTTATGTAACTGCAAGATGTTATCCTAGAAACAAAACAAAGCATATCCTGGAAACCTTAAAGGGTCCACTTTTCAAATTGAATTTACATGTATTTTAGATATTTGTGAGAGGAGCTGAAATAAGCAGAGACACGTTTTTCTGAACGAGTCAGACAGCTGCGAATTTTTCCCGCCAAATCATGCCATCTGTCATTCATATGATATTGACGTAATAATTACAGACATAACATTAGTTGGATTACTGGCCATGGAATGTGAACTGAACAAAGCGCTCTCACCTGAGGTAAACCTGAACAATAGACCCTTTGCCTGAGTGTTCACACCAATCAAATGAATATTAAATGTAGTGTTAGATATTTCTAAATTAGAAATAAAACCACATACAAAAGGTAAAAACTGTAATGAGCAGTGTGTAGTCAACACCTCCGTTTATTCAGTTCTGAGCTCAAAAGTCTTGGCAAGAAATGTTGAGTGTTTTTTCACAACATATCAGCATATCTGAAAATAGGTTTTTTGGAAAGTTTAGAGCAGATTTAATCAGAATATAGATTTACGACAATCTTACTGTTTTGACACTGTTGTTGCTGAGTTTGTGCTGAACTAAATCCTGTGTAACACTTTGTGGGGGAAAAAAATATTGTAGATGGGTGTAATTTGTAAAAAAAAAAAAAAAAAAAGTTGACATGTCGGACTACATCAGAGCGTCTGAAATAGCCTCAGATTCCAGGGGGTCCAGTCTTTGACCAAACGACCTAAGTTGACCATTTATTATTAGCTTTGTAATATAAACCAGTGTTACTACAATATTATGGAAAATAAGGAAATAAAACGGCCGTAAATAAAAAAATATAATAATGCTTGTACTTCTAAATGTGTTTGTGTTGTTCACCATGTCACCCCTAACCAGTCCTCTCTTATAACTTTGCATCTTATAACTTCAGGCTGAACAGACTGGGCTGAATAGGGGAAAATGCAACATTTTAAGCTAGAAAAACTGGATTCAGATCTAAACAAAGATTGCTGTAGTTTGTGCATAGGTTGAATGGGATTGTTTCCCATGTGCTGTAAAGCCTGACCAACATGGCAGCTGTGGCTATGAAAGATGGCTGTTTAGGGCAGAGCATGGACAGGCCAATAGTAATAATGTCAGGGGTATTGATGGAAATTTTATATGCTCCGGTATTAGTATTTCAATAATCCTTTATTGACATATTAAACTCAATGGGTGACTTGGCTAAATGGAAAAGAACGGGGTCCGTGAAAAAGGAATACTCTAGTAAAATCATTATCATTGATTAAAACGTAACGCAAAGGCCATAAAATGACCTCTTGTGCCACATTTAGCAAAGCTTGTGAAACATCCATGAGATTCATTGGCTTAGAACTAAAGCACTGCTGTATTTTAAAACTCCACTGGGCAGCTTTAAGGCGCATCCAAAGTGTTATGATTGATTAAGTGTTATAATCAATTAAAATTAAAAAACCTACATCATGCCTACAGCTACTAGTGTAGCAAACACTAGTAAACTGCTTCTTTTTGGAAAACGGCACCAATTTAATCTGTTTATTTTTTATTTCTGTTGAAATTGGGTAGAGTTAAATGATATTGTGGAGTAGCTGACATTTCAGTTTACACTGACTGTGAGTGTCTTAAGATCTTTATAATCAAATTCACTGAGTATGGAAGTCTAGAGTTGCACTCTTAAGGCTGTTATTGCAAGAATATACATGCAAATGTGAACTGCACAGGTCTCTGTATCCCAGTTTTGGATGATTTTGGAGATGTTGCACCATTCGTGATTGTGTTTGTCCGAATGTTGTAGATGCCAAGACATCTTTGATTGAGCAAATTAAATTTTATATTTTTGCAGTCTGACATTATTAAAGACTTTAATGTGTTTTTTGTTTGAAACATTCAACTAATACACTCTTGTGTCTGGCAGTCCAGATGAAGGCATTTATGCCAAAACATTTCCGTTAAAACAAAGTTTGAGGTATTGCTGCAAGGTATTATGCAGGTATTGCTGGTTTTGTTTTTTGCCTGGAATTTATCAGCAACCACACCACATCTTGTCTTGTGATCAGAAGGTCGGCGGTTTGATTCTCATTCAGGACATGACTGAAGTGCCCTTGAGCAAGGCACCTAACCCCCAACGTGGATAGTGCTGCCCACTGCATCAGGCACATGTTCTCACAGCCTAGTGTGTTCACTAGTGTGTTTCACTGCACAGATAGGTTAAATGTGGAGGTCAAATTCTGTTGTGTGCAATCACACTGGCAAAATTTTATCTAATCTAAAAAAATGTTCTACATCATAATAGAGTACCTCTCATCTGATATATTGTGATACTTTAAAAAAGGCCAAATATTTTATATACATACAGTGGTAACCCTCCTTACGAGCATCCCTACTAACGAGTATTCCAGGTAACGAGTCGAGATCTCGGAATATTTTTGTTCCAGGTAACGAGTAAAATTCCAATTAACGAGTAGCGTAAATTTGTTCAAGTATGCCAACCGCTAGGGGTGCGGCGGTCGTAGCATCCCCTAGATGCTAGCGTAGAAGAAGAGGTCAGTCATTACCTTTGACCGCTGTCCAGTGAAAGTGCTAGTGAAAGTGACACTAAGGTAGCAAAAGGTAGTGAACAAGAAAGTTAGATACATTTTACTTTTACTTTTCATATGATAAGTGTAACCATGCCATACATGTACGCCCGTCCTCCTGTCCTCCTTAGCCGCCAGCCTACACGAGCGTCATCGTCTTGTTTATGTTTTAAAAACCCACATAAACACATTATTTAGCATATTAAAGTATACTGTATATTGGCCGGCTGACACGGATTAATCAGTTTTACATGTATTCTTATGGGGAAAATGCATCCAGCTAACGAGCAAACCAGCTAACGAGCTCGGCTCCTGCACGGATTAAACTCGTAAGTAGGGTTACCACTTTATATATATATATATAGATATAGATATAGATATATATAGATATAGATATATATATAGATATAGATATAGATATATAGATGTGATTTTTTTTTTTTTTTTTTTTTACCATTAATGGGAAAGTTACTAGTCATATATGTTTGCTTATGCTAATGTTATTAGTGCATATTTTTTGTTTCCACTGGACTGAAGATGGATTACAACACTGCCATCTCATGGCTGGAGGTTTGCATGCCGCAAAACGAACCATTGTCTGCCACTAATCTTTACATTTACCTTTCTATTCAGTCTTTAGTATCAGGTTAAAATACATGCTGTTTTTGAGAACTCATACAGTGTCACAAAGCAAGTTGTGATATACTAAAGTGTAACATACTCAAGTAAGTTCTTTATTCGGGGTAATAAAACAAAGATGCTAGCAGCCTTAATTATACAATGCATTTAAATCTCATTCTACATTTGTTTTTACATTCTCTGCATGTGTGTGAACAATTTACAAAATGTTCATCTTTGACACACTCCACTGCATGTAGCACACTGTGAATGCTGCTGTGAAGCATTTATAAATCAGACTCTAATCCTTCATGGCTTTACGCACGCTGTCACGTCAAAACTGATGTTTATAACAGTTATTGGATGTGAATTTTCAAATGGAGGCTCTTTTAGAGGAAAGATCTCTCAAATCTGTTCAAGAAGCATAAGCACGTTTCATGATTTCTCTTGACGTGACGTTATTGACCTTAACAAAGAAATATAACATAAAACGTGTTTCTTCTGGAGCAAAAGCTTTGTTTCTTGTCTATGTTTATATAGTTTTATACACTATTTGTTAACATGCAGGTCCAAATATGCATAAGAAGGTGAAGGAAAAAATGCAGACTGAATGCACACTACTTGTATAAGACCGTGTGAGCAAAACATTTGGGTACTTTTGGCACTTGTTTGCATTTCTTGGGAACTTTCTAGGAAATCGGAGCTGTTTTTTTCGCTGCTGGCTGATGTGAACTGTTTCTCAAGGGTGCGACTCTCGAGATGATTATAAAGTAATCCATGTTATTAAAAATCCTAAACAATTAAAACTACTTTTTAAAATTTAATACATGTTTGAGATCGTCACTATAAACACTGTTTGTACATCATGTCTCAGGAAACAAAAACATTTGGTGACTGTTCATTCACTTTATAATCTTAGACTAGCATAAAAAGACTAGCATTAGGTTCTGATACTATTCAAAATATGTCATAAACTGCTCTCATTTCTATAAATGTACCTCTGAATCTCAGTGAGTGCTATGAATCAAGTTCAGTTTGTACGTTTAGATTTAGATTCACTCTGTGGTCAGGTTGGTGTACTATATCAACATGCTAACAGCAGCTCTGTTTGTGATGTGGTTGATGTTCCATGTTAGTTTAACTGTAGTTGTTTCTAACTCTTCATCCTGGTCATGTAATAATTCGTTTGGGTTGTTAATTCTTGTTTTAGTTTCTTTTAGTTTTATCTTTGCAGCTTGTTTGTTTTACCCGCAGCACCTGCAGCATGGTGCTGACTGGCTTAGCCAAGATGATGAGGATGAGGGTGAAGTCATGGGAAGCTGAGGGGAAGGACGGTGTAAACAAGACTGCTCATACTGCAGTTTTACAGATGGGATTTCTCAGCCACACTTGTACTGCTGACATTACAGAAATAATGTTTTTAACCATGTTCAGCATATTTTACAGTTCATCTGTATTAGTAAGGAAATAAAGTGTATAATATGGAGCTGCGTATGTTCTGCTCTTGTCATTTTGTTGTCAATGGATGTACACAAAGCGTGGTGGTCAGCCGTGGCTTGTGTTTGTTTATGTTTGCTGTGCATGTGGAGGGGATGGGTAGGTGGGGGGAGGTGCCTGCTTTGCATGAGGGCTGTGTTGCCATTTGTTGTGTAAACAGGGTGACGTGGAGGAGCAGACACAAAGAAAACATCACACGCAAACACACCTACGCAAACAGACGAGGCTGACATTCCTGCCACAGCTGATTACTTCCACTGTGACTTTAAAATTTTCAATATGTATGTATATGTGTAATATCTGCTTCAGAAAGTTTGAAACACTACAATAGTATCAAAAGGATGGTGAATGTGAACTTTTAATCATTAGTAAACATTGGTTTACTAAAATCTAACTCAAATAAGGCTGATAGACTCTTGTTTTTGCCCCTGAATTTGTTACTTTACAATGCCTCAATCCACTCTGAAGTAGCGTTATCCTGATCTGGACATTTTTTTTTTACCAGATTGTGTTTTAGTTACATTAAGCCTGATCCATGTCTGATCTTTGCCTTTTTACCTCATGATGTTTTTATACAGATTTTTTATGATTATTTTAGTGAAGCGGTTAAAAGTACAATTATGCAGAGTTGTATTAAATATTTATTAAGATGACTTTTGTTAAATTAAGAATATTTAAAGGATTTAAGTGTATTTTATTTAATCTTGATTGGTTTTACTAACTAAATATACAGTATATATTTTTATATATATATATATATATATATATATATATATATATATATATATATATATAAAAATGAAAGTATAAGATGGACCAATATTAAAGAGGCAAAATATTTGCATCATGCCATTCTTAGTCATACCTGTGATATTTGTGATACAGGTGATGAAAAGCTTGCATTGTGCACTCTGTTTATTTGATCAGTTGAGATGTGCCATGCTGATAGCTCAAAGACTGAATGTTGTCACACATTCAGAGTTTAATGGTGTGCATATTTATGCGACCACATTATTTTAGTTCATTTTTATTTTTCCACCCTAAGCGATTAAAATTAATTTTTACTATGGAATTGTACAGATTATAGGAGACATTAAAGGTGGAAAAATGTTCAGAAATCAAAAACCCTACATTTTAACAAGAGTGTACCTGATGCGTAGCATTGGACAGAGGAACCTTAGGCCTATTTACAGCTGTTGCTGTGTGTCCCATTTTATTGATTACTCTCTGGAGCTTGTACAAGGTGTATGTAAGTAAATGTACTCCTGTGTTGTTAATGAATAACCTAATTAACTAATTTGGTGTGTCTGGATATGTTTGTGCATCTATAAGTCAGTGTTTATACTCAGTTCATAGCAGTGTGACGGTGGTGCTGCTATTAGGATTGTTGCTGTTTTTCTTTGCACAAAGGCCCATCATTCATATGTGACTGTACGGATGTTATATGAAACCATAGACATTTTGACCTTGTTTTAAAATGAGGGCTAACTGCATGATGAAGCCTGTCCTTCCAGTTTAATACACATAGCACTTTCTGGAGCTTTAAATGAGCAGCTTTCATTGATTTATTGGTCCTGAGCGGTAATCTTACAGATTGTATATGGCCTGTTGGGAGTTAGCTGTTAAGTTGGCGCAAACCTCTTGAATGGGTTCCTGCCTCCTTTCATCTGTCTCGGACACCTTTTCACCCTTATTAACTCACCAAGGGCTTTACTTCACACCTTAGATTATCTTTCTATTAGAGGGCCTCATTTTTTTTTATCTTTGAGGGCTACTTGTGATGTTTGTTTGGTTTTTATGTACCCTGCATATCCACAGGTACTTGTGTACTCCATATACAGGTTTCATTTCACCACAGGAAGACTGAAAATATTTAGATTTTTTTAATGCCAGTATCGTGCATAGTATTGTGATACTTGATGCCAAATCAGTGTTCTGGTTATGAATGAAAAACACACATTGTGTTAAACAAATGTTTATTTTGATAGAACAACATTTCTACAGCTTCACAAACTGGCTGTTTTTGTCACTGTGCCTATGTAACAAAATGATGTGTATAAAGTGACATTTGCACTGATTGAACTGTTTGGTGGTTCTATGCCTTCTTCACTGGGTGTGACTAAGCTGCTGTAAACCTGATAAGATATGTAAATATTTTTGTGACATCTCAAATTAAAAAAAAAAATCTAATTGGCAGTTCTTGCTGTTTAATTGACATAATAGTGCAGTACAAAAAATTATTTAATATCATGAAAAAGTTAGCTTGTGTTTATCTTTTATTTCAAATAGGTAAACTGTCATTTTATATTCATTACACCTCAGGACATTTTGTGATTTAATGTTGATCAGTCTGGCTTATAGCTCATTAAATTCAGACACCTAGAATCAAATTATTCAAATATTTAGTGGTTTGAGAATTTTTTTTTTTTAATGGTATCCTCTTTAAAACAAATGGCTTGAAATGGCTTTGTGGCTTGAAATATGTCACTTAATGTGTAGTAAATATAAAATATGACCATTAACAGTGTTGAATTCACACGGAACATTTTCTTGTTTTTGGAGATGCACTAGTATATGAACTGCATGGCTGTGATGTGAACATTTGTGCTTCATAAACATAAGGGAAAACATGAGGAGAAACCTACACCGGAGCTACACGGTGTCAGTCTGAGTGAAGAATGCTTTATAGCACGTAACAGCAGATAGTGCCTGGGGTGAATTTTTCTTCCACATGTTTCCTGCCAATAGTGACCTCATCAATAAGTCATGAAAGGGCTTTGCAAGCCCTCCTTCGTGGACTTTCATGGCAGATGGTCTGCCTCAGCACAGCGATACTGTTGAACTTTTGGCTGTGAATGTATGTTTTTGTTGGATATTAGAGATGAGTTCTTTGACCTGCCAGGCAGCCGTTTGTGAGCGTTTTTCTTGCTATAACATTTTTTTTTCTAGCTGTTTGGAGACTGTGATACATTCCACAAATGCTGCTACCACTTTTTAGCTCAGTTTTGGTGTCTCCCACAAGTTGATAGTCAGTTTATAGACTTTAGTATGGCTGTTTACTCTTCAGTTGAGCACATATTTTATACCAAAAATTAAGAGATGTAAGAATATGGTAGATACGCCAGAATAGGAAATGTTAGTCCGTAAAAAACAACATAAATAAACACACTAGAATAGCAGAACTGTGCACATATCGACCATTTTCCTGCATGACTGTTTTGTGTGAAATACATACTAAACTTCCTGTGGGGGCCAAACAGCTGTACTAAGGTCTATAAACTCACTGTCAACAAATCATGGGAGACACCATAGAAGACTGAGTATTTCAAGTTGCAGCATGTGTGTTTTATCATAGTATAAATAAAAAAATGTTTTACTATGGAAAACGAGAACACACAGCTTATTGCATGTTATTTTAACTTTTGATTACTAGTGTATGTTAAAAATATTCAATAAAATCTATTTAACTAAATAATTAACCTTACATACTCCAAAATCCAAAATATATTATTGGAGAAATCTAACCTAGGAAGTCTTTAAAAACTATTTTAGAGTCCATTAGGTTTCTTACTCCAGTAGAAAAAAATTAATATGCATTGTTGAGTCATCGTTGATTCATAGAAAATTTTAACTCTAATTGAGATGTTTGGGGTTTTTTTGTTCCTCTCTTGCATAATCAGGTAATTTTGACTGGCCAGATATCAACAGATGAAAATAAAAAGATTGAGATTGCCTGTTTCCTTAGGGAGTGGTTCTCACAGTTGTGTTAGGGTGGAGATTTGGCCATAAACGGAAGGGTGTGAACACTGTGGAGGTGTGAAGCTATAAATGGTCTTTAAATAGAGTGCTGTGGCTGAATGACCCCTCCTGACTAACCCTGGAAATGTGATATAACAAATACAGTGAGAGACTGAAGATTTTTTTTGTCTTGGTCACATTAGGACCTGACACCATGACAATAAGTTATTGTTAGCTTAATTTAAAGTTACACACAAAAATCATATTTATACAATTGTTCCACTTAACCCAGATCAAACAAGACATATTGGGAGTCCAGATTTTGCTTCTTTATTTTGTGAGGCTAACACTGCTAACAAACACTAGAACTCGAAGATAATGGTACTTCTCAGACTTTGCAGATCTTATTTAAGGTCTCACAAACTAGTTGATGTCGTTTAGGACACATTTTGGCTATCAAGCACCTCAGCTACTTCAGACAGCAGCAGGGATGGTTGAAGACTGATCTTGGATGAGAAACTGCTGTATTTATATGATCGTCATTATTAAAACTGATTCTATATCAGCATTTCCATTTGGTGGATAACAACAAAGGCTTTTATTCATTTGTTCATTGGTTTAGATTTACAGAGAACATGCTGTATCCTAAAGTCTTTGTTAGTCTATCAGGTGCACAGTTCATCTGGGGGACTTCTATTTGTGGTATTTCTATATATA
>BRDA01090406.1:7294-20151 GCA_036984385.1 Crenuchus spilurus
ACCTCTCACCATGTCTTGTTAACTGTGTGGTGTCACCTGGTCAATTCGAGTTGTCAATTCGTCAGGTACGGTTGACAGAGTGATACGCAGTAGTAATACATGTGTCATTTAGACGGTCACAATTTAGTTGTGATAATCTCAATTTACTTGTGACCCTCACAATGTAAAACTGTGGGAGTCACAATTAAATTGAGAATATCACAACTAAATTGTGACCGTATAAATGACACATCCTCCATGATGACGCATAGTGAGACAGTTGGCATGGACTGCTTAACTGTTGAGCTTAACTGGTCCACTGTGGTGTGTCAATTGTTCTGTACCACTCTCCACAGTTGTCTGGCATTAGTGAGCCATAGGGCACCACTGTGATACACTCAAGAAGTACCAGAAGTCCATTGTTAGTACACCTCCACAACAGCAGCTCTAGAACATCCCACACAGTTAGCAGTTTCTGAGATGCTGCCTCCACCATGCTTCACCTGGTACCCTGTTATCATGACATCAGTCACATCACGTCCTTTGTTTATGATGATGGTTTTATACTCTGCTACAACTGACTGGTGTGCTCACTTATTCATACATGCAAAACTGGTTAATTGCCATATGTGACATCCAGGACCAAGCCAAGGGTTGCCATAATGTTCTGATATGAGTATTTTTTTACAGTAACAGCTGAAAGTTACTTCAGGTGACTATTTCATTCTGTAATACGTTTTCCAAATGAACTATTAGTGTAGGAGCCAAAATAGTTACTGAAGTTCAATTGTGTGTCTGTTTTCTTATATTATTGTTTTTCTGAGTTTATTCCATTTAGTGGCTGCAGTGAAGAGTCATTGTACATAAAGACAGGTGTGGCAACCTGGAGGGTGTGGCCATAGCAGGAAGAGGCAGTCTTTGACCTCATTTCCTCAAGTACAGGCGGCCACAGACACCACCTTTTTGTTTTATTTTAGTCAGTCTTTTGGTTATCTTTACAATCCTTATTTTCATTTATGTTTGAAGTCTATATCATTATTATTTACAATAAACACCTTTTCACATTTGGACAACAACTTTTTGTGGACCTTGGATTTTTGGGATTTGGAGAGACAGACATTTTTGCTCAGCCACCATAGTGGTTATCAATAGGACAGGAAATAACCACTACAACAAGTCAAAGACTGCCTCTTCCTATTATTGGGAGGATGTCTGTTTTTAACGTACACGTCTGCCCAGTGTTTGTACTCCTGTCTCCAGTTTCTTGGAGGTTGTTGAGTTTTACGAATACAAATATCTGCATTACATGATATGATCACATGTCATTTGTACCTGTAGCTGTGATTATAGTCACTCCTTTAATAAGTCTGTATTATTATTGTACTGTCTTATCTTTGTTATGGATTTTATTTACTTTTATCTCCACATAAAGCTCAACTAGAGTGGAAGATCTTCCATCCAGACCAAGTAGATTATTACGAGGCTCTTCAAAAGTTTAATGTGTTGTTTTTGGTGGTTTAAAGCACTCGTAGCTGCAGCCAAACACAAGAATATGTCTTTCTAGAAAATCAGATTTGCTTATAGATGGGACTGAAATGATCAGATGAGCTCTGAGTTGGCTAAAAACGATATAATTCAGCTTGTAATTTTCTCAGAGGAGGAGACAAACAGACATCGTGCATCTGAACGTAAATAAAATCACAGAGGAGCTCCTGTAAAAGAATAAATAACCGCAGGACCCCCATGTAAATCCGAACAGGCAGAGAAAATCTCTCCTTTAGTCATTTTAATGCCATCTGGAATAGAACCGTCTGAATCAAACCTGAACGGAGCTTAAGAGCACTAAATTTTACTCCAACACTGAGATGCTGAGTATCAGATCAGGATTTCTTTCTTCAGTGCACATCAGTCCAGAAAGGCCAAATGTGCAGACCAGTTGGGGGTCACACATGAACATACAGTCAGTGCTCTGTAAGTTTGTAATTGTTCTGATGGGGCGGGGGTGAATAAAAGAATACCTTTCAAGAAGCTTCTGCTCCAAGCGCTCTGATTAAAGAACCCACGATACTTCAGTGACAAGGCAGTCATGATTAATTCATCGCAAACAGTGGAATTTGGGTGTGTTACTTTGAAAAAATGTTCAAAAATGCCGGCCTATAGTAAAAAAGCAGATGGGGGGAGGCATTCAAAGTCATTAACATTTCATCGTCAAATTCGCTTTTATACGAAATATCCCCAATATACGGCTGTCGCAATCAATCAGGTGTCCAGAAAAGAGAGTTTGACAAGTGAATAAAGGGATGGGGAATATGTCAACGGTGGCACTCGCTGTTTCTTCTTCTTCTGTCATGTTGCCAAAGCCCAGTGTTAAGCAGACACCAGTGCCAAAGGAACAGTGAAGCTTGAGGTGCTGACATAAAAAAAGAGAAAAGAGAGGGAGGGGGGGAGGAGTTCACGCTACCCTTCCCGTGACAGAAGTCTCCTACTAAGGTTATCTTGTGAGGCATGAGGGGATTGTTCAAAGGAGAGGAAGGTTTCTCCATTTTTTGGGGGGGATGCGCTCAGGACGAGAGCGCCGAGCTCATAATTGTATAATTGTGCTCTTGTTCCCTCGGCTTTTTCTTTTTCCCCTCCGAATCGTCTTAGTTTCACCTTGAACTCAACTCATGAAAGCCTCGGTGCAGACACAAGGGGGAACGTGTGGGAGAAGTTCGGAGCCAAAGCTTGTGATCCTGCCTCTTCTCTGAGGCGGCGTTCCAACAAAAGACGAGGCCAATTCCTCCAATTCTCAGGTGCTTCCAAAGAGAGAGTTCTCCATCGCTTGCAGCCATTAATAAGCTGCCAAACGTGCTGTTTCTACACTCAAAATCTTTACAATAAGTTTACTTTTACTTAACTTTTACATAACTGTCATTCTGAATGTTGGCAAATTATACATTCTGGGCATTTGTGGCCTGGTGGGTAGGGCTCTGGGCTTGTGACTAGTTCCCCTGGCAGGACATGACTGAAATGGCCTTGATCAAGGCACCTAACCCAAACTGCTTCCCGGGCGCCATGGAGGGAGGCTGCCCACCTCTTTGGGCACGTATGCTCACTGCCCCGTTATGTTCACTAGTGTGTATGTCTGCACAGGTGTGTTAAATGTGGTCAAACTGGAATTTTATGGCTATTTTGGCTGTTTTTGAATAATTTTAGTTAAACTGTTTACTGTGACCATATTTGGTGGATCTTTTCAATTATTTGTCACTTTACGCACTATAACAGTATACTGAATCCAAAATAATGTTTATTTACCATCACAAACCTGTTGAAAGATGCATTGTAGAGCATGTGGGTTGTAAATGTGAACATATGATGACAAAAACTGAGATAAAATTAAGCTCTATACAACTACTTTCAACACAAAGCAGATGTGAGGTTCCTTTTCTTTCCACTTGGGGGCAGTGTTGACACCTGCTGCATTGTGTGGCTTCTTCACTACTTTTACACAAGTGTAAATATGATTTTTTATATCAAATTTATAAGATCATAGCTCAGTTTTTACTTGGTTTATCAACATCAAACTAAAAGTGGTATAGAGTCTCAAGCGAGAACTTTCAAAGGAAGTTGACAACAATGTTCACCTTCTTGTGCTGTGATATCTAGAACCAGGCTCAATATTAGATCACTTCAGTGTGATTAATTTTGATAAATTACAGCTATTTTTCTACACAAAGTCAATTATTACTAATATTTTTTTAGTTTCAATCTCAAAGCTGTGAACGTTCATCTCCATCACTGTTGTGTTTTCTAAATGGTTCTTGACTTGGAGCTATGAGAAACCTTTCACTGTTCCAGAAGAAGAGGTGCCCAATCCTGGTTCTGGAGATCTGATCCAGGTGTCTAAAACTTTCAGATTCATCTGAGTGTCTGAGTCGGGTGCTAAACCAGGGCGGTCAATCTCCAGTACCAGAATTGGACTCCAGTGCTCTAGAACCTTTGGTGAAGGTCCTTTTTAAGCTTTTAAAAAATTAATTCATGCATGGCTTTACAGAAATGATTCTTTAAAATGGTCAGTGGAAACATTATTTAAGAAACCCAAAGTGGCTCTACGGTTAAAGAAGCCTTTTAGTTTTAAAAAATTAAGCAAAAATTGGTTTGTAAATATTATTTTTTTAAGTTTGATTGAGTAGGAGGTTGACAGGTGGATCTTCATTGATGCAGTGTCTGTTTTGCTGAAGAGAGAGGCAAGGATCTCAATCCAAACCTCACTTGGGGTCATGAGCTTTGGGTAGTTTCCTCTGTAGAGTGTCTGGACTCTGTTAGAGATGAGGTGAAGTATTTAGATATCAGAGAGACTTGCGGTAGAGCTGCTTTTGCTCCATGTCAAGAGAGCATCCATGCCAATCTGGGCCTCTTTGCCAGTTTGGGAGCCTGGACGCCTTCTTGGCATACTCCAATATGAGCTAGAAGGTGGCTTTGGAGAGGGAGGTCTGGGCCTCTTTGTTTGGGTTGTTGTCCCACAACCTGAAACCTGGGTAAGCAGAAGATGAAGGATGTATGTATGGATTGACGGATTGCTGGTTTTCCAAATTCTAGCATTTTGAAGCTCAAATAAAATGACAAAGTAAAATTTACTTGATTTTTGGCAGCTACCCTATTGACCTTTTTTATCCTAAAAACCTTCTGTAAATGTTTATTTTGCGACTTAAACATTGTTAAATGTGATTAAAGGTCAGTGCCATTGGATGTGGGACATTTTACATAATTACAGCAACTGAATATTTTCCATTTCATGCTCCTATTTCTGTTCGCACTGTCTCATCAGTATGGTGTATATATTGAATACATCTCTACTTGTTTCCCCTCTATCTCAGGCCGGCCTGTACGTGTAGGTTTGTAGGTGGGTATCAGCAGAAACCCGATAACTCTGATGCCTTTTGGGCAAGAATTATTCCTACTGTATATCATTAGTGGCGAGTTTTTTTTCTAATTAGCGCAAGGCCAGAATAATGAATACAACTCCATTAATCAAAAGGTAATATATGTAAAAGCAGTGTTTTTGGCCTTGGGAGAGACCGCGAAAGGTAGACGGCGAGTGAGGGGGGAAGAGAAAAAAAAATCAAAGTGTTCTTCCAGTACAGAGAGCATCGCTTTAATATTCATTTATACACATTTTCTTTTATTGAATATACAGAGCTTGCACTCTGCCATTTGACGAGGTGGAATGCAAAATAGGAAAAGTAAATGGAGACCAAAGTGGAATAATAGAGATCGTTCGCTGGTAATGAGTTGAATTTGGAGCCTTAATTCTTGCATTGGCGTCAATGTCTCTGTCTACTTCACTGGTCAGGACCTTGTGAATCATTCTCGGTGATGCTGATGTGGTGGTGGTGTGGTAGTGTGGATTGCACAGAGCTCCTGATGTTTTTAAACACCTCAGTGTTGCTGGAGTGAAAATATTACAGCCAACAGCATCCACCAATGAAGGACCAATGCCATCAAGAGCCAAAGCTGACACCTAGATTGAAGGTACACTCTGTCCAAAAGTGTGTGGACACCCCTTCTAATTCAGCTGTTCAGATGTACACACAGCTTGTCTAGTCCCTGTAGAAGTACTACCAATAGAATAGGACATGAACTTGTTGGCACCATGTCTAATATCTGGCATGGGCTAGAGGGGCACAGCATTGAACTGTGGAGCTATGTCCATCCAAAATCCATGAGTTAAGAGTGATGGCCATCTAGCAACATGCCCTCATGTGGCTGAATACAATCAAATTATCACATTAATGCTCCACAATGTTGTAAAAAACATAGTTAAGGACAAAAGTAGGATAAACAATTTAACAGCCTTGATTTCAGGAGAAACATTGAATGGGCAGGTGTCCCAATACTTTTGTCCAACTGCTGTCTATCTATGCCTGCAGTTTCACCGGGGATTTATGAGTAATAACTGAGTAATAAGGCTATACTTTCAGGAGTTTGTGTATTTGTATCTATGTTACATGCTGAAGACATGTATGTAGGTCATGAGGTGGAGATGGAGGGAGATCACAGTGATGATGTCTTGAGAAAGCATTCAGGTGAGCTCATTTTCCACAGCTGCCACAACAATCCACCTCACTGCTGATGCACAAATCCGCCTTTTCTCATACATTCTCACCTCTGACTCTAAAGTGAGCACACTTTTTATTTCTCTCTCACACACACACTCCTGCTTTGACATAAGAGATGATGTGTAGGCTTTAAAATGCTCTCTCAGATATAAAAATACACTTCTGGTGAGTGAAAGCTGCAAATGCATTTATCACAGAAGCGAGTGCGGTCACTTTGAGGCTACACTCAGGCTTTCTGACCGCTGCACTGCAAATTTAGAACAATTACATATTTATATGCAGAAAAGGTTGAAGTTTCACATTGTATGTTGTAGGTCAGCCAGAAACGGACTGTAGAGAATTTCCATTTCACCCGTTCACTCCCTTAAATAAAGGTTCATAAAGGTTCTTGTCTTGGATGTCTGCAGTTTTGAGAAAATGTATTTATCAAATAAGTTTTATATATACATTATATGAAGGTCAATCAAAAATGATCTAAACTTCTGTTGGCTGCAATGTCTTTTTTTTTACTCAGTCACTGTGTATAGTAACTGCTGTGCAAATTTGAACATGTTCATTTATGACTGCAGTGCAACAAAAATGGCCACCACACTGATCTGCATAGTGTGCAGTGTTTTTTCACAGATATTCGCAAATGTGACAGTGACATATGATAAAGGACTGTAAAATGAGAAACTTAAAGCCCAGCAATTAAAGATGAAACAGGGAGACAGGGCTGTGAAAACAACGAACTGGTCCACAGGTGATGACGGGCAGGGCAAGGGGTGACATGATGTAAACAAAGACACATGAAGTTTTTGGTGGGAGGTTTTCATATACAGCGTAAGCTTGACTTACGAGTTGAATTTATTCTGTGAATCATAGCTCATAACTTGCTCATTTATCAAATAAAATTTCCCCATTAATCCATTCCAGCACCCCCCCCCCAAAAAAAAAAAGTATTTTATAAATAACAAATAATGTATAACAAAATAATAATACATAATAAAAGAGAATGTAAGTAAATAAACTGGTTTTAAATGTATTTACGTTGAAGCTGAGATGAAGATGCTGGCAGAGGTGGAGGATAGTTGGTGCTCTAGCACTTAACTTACTCACTACACTTAATGCTACAATTTATTACTAAGTTTACACACTATGCAACATGCAGCTTGCTCATGTTTTTTTGATGATTTTCTGCTTTATATTCAAGGACATCATCCTTTTCTTCTTCTCAGCACTGATCTTGGCACTCACTCATGCTTGTCAGTGCCTCCTAGTGGCAGGTGGAGTAAGAAACGTAACTCAAGGTTCCACTGTATATACAGTATATATTCTTCAGCTAAATCTCAAAACTGTCCTGTGATGTGACCGTCATAAGCATGTTTTAGTAAATGGTAACTTTTTTATTGAATCAAAAAGAAAAGCATGCAAATGTTGATGTTGTCTATTTGAGTAAATTACAACATTCTTCTTAAATGTATTGATAGATTTTGTGATAGAAAGCTGCGTCCTCTGGCGTGACACTATATCCTGATTTGAAATACCACTGACGATTAGATTTGGCGGTAAGGTCATGTGACTGACGCCCCCTGTGAAGCTTATGATATAAGCACGTACACATTCTCAAAAAAAAAAAAAATTAATTCATGTTTGTTACCGTTTCATTGCATGGTCATTAACTAACGGCTTAGTATGACTGTAAGCGTCCACTGGTGTGACACTTGTACCATCAAATGAGAAAACATAGATGTTTCTTAAAACGTCATAGATCATCTCCACCAACTCATCTCAAAAGTACTGGATGGAGCAGAGAACACAGCTCAATACTGAGGGTCTTTCTAACCCACACCTGGCATTAGACATGGTGCCAACAGGTCCATGTTTAGTCCTATTCTATTGGCAGTACTTCTCTACCAGGACTAGACATGCTGAATGCATTCTGTGTCCACAAACTTTTGGACATGTATAGTTTGTCAGTAGCTCTCTTTTCCAGATGCTGCATTTTATCTCTCAAAGTAAGCAGGATCTGATCCAGTTTCTGATCCAGATTGATTCCAGTGAAACAATGCAGAGAAGACAGGAGGAGATGCTTTTCAGCGTGACACCTCGATGAGCACTTTAAAAGACGACAGCCCTTCTCTCTCCGTATCTCCTTTCTTATTCTATCTTATCAGCCACATTTAACGCCTTAACGAGTGGCACGGCTGAACATATCAAAGTAGCACTTTTGTCAGATAGCATTAAGCTCCCCCTCCTCCCTGTGCTGGTTACTTCTCCTCCTGATCTCAGATTGTTTTCTCATATGCAGAGTGAAAGACACTGATTAAAAAATGAAAGGTGTGTGTGTGTTGATGGCACCTTCCCACGTTTCATTTAGAAGTGCTGCACCTCCTCCTCTGACTTTTCCGACATGCTTTTTCCTCCTACCCCCTCCTCCATTCGGTTCTGCACCGAGCTGTCGTTTCTCCTAATTTTAAGCCGGATTGGGTTAAACAGTGTGAAGCTACAGGCATTGGTGTGTGTGTGTGTGTGTGTGTGTGTGAAGGAGGAGGAGGTTCTGGCAAAGTCAATTAACAAAGACTAAAGAAGCCAACCTAGTGAGGTAGTCTGTGTGTGTATGTATGTATGTATGTATGTATACACACACACACACACACACACACACACACATTTTTAATGTGTGCGTGTGTGTACATACGGTATGTGTGTTTTGTTTGTGTGTGTGTGTGTGTGTGTGTGTGTGTGGTGTGTGTGTGTGTGTTTATGTACGTGTGTGTGTGATTAGACTGTGTGTGTGTGTGTGTGTGTGTGTGTGTGTGTGTGTTTACATTTGTGTGTGTGTGTGTGTGTGTGTGTATGTACATACATGTGTGTCTGTATATGTACATACATGTGTTTGTGTGTGTGTGTAATTTCTTGCTTAAAACACAAACGTATTCATTGTAATCATTTGGAGCTGGTTTGAAGATGGTTCCAGTTGTTCTCCTCGATGCTCCTCATAATTAAATGAATTAAATCAATTAAGTTAATCAGCGGCACACTTCATTTAACATAAAGTATTAATTGACCCAAACAGGTACTGAATGAGAACCACAAATAACACTGAACCATGAAGAGCAGTCAGTAAAGGATTAAACCAACACACAGAAAATCTCAATTTCATTAATGTTAATTACTGCAATAAATAGATAAACAGCTTAACTCAGCTACTAACAGCTTTACACTGTGTACCTACAGAACCTCACACATTCCACCACAGCTACACTCTTACAATGGATCTTTATTTAAAAAAGGTTCTGTTAAGAACCATGCATTCTGTGTAAAGCCATGTAGAACCATTTCAAGCTACTTGCCTTACTGAACTGGTACTTCAGATTGATTTAGAATGTGCTGGAAATGGTTCTAGATAGCACCAAAAGTGTTGCTCACATCTAGCACCCATTTCAAATATCATTTAAGCTTGAAATGTAGAAATTATGGTTCTAAACATGTTCTTCACTAAACAGCCCTCGAAGAACCATCGTTTGGTAATATTAACATATTAATTAATAATATTACTGTTATTAATGCATCTGTATTGTATAATATTATATATATATATATATATATTTAGTTTCCGTTCTCTGTATAATGTTCACTTCACTTTTCACTCATGTTGTTGTTTTTATTAGAAAAAGAAAACGGTGGATTATTAAAAATAATAAGATATTAGGTCTATTAATGATAAATATGTATTAATAAGTATGTTTTAAGAGGAATGTCAGTAGTATTGAGCAGTTTAATGACTTTTTTCAGTGTTTTGACTAAAAATAATTCTCCAATTTTAATTGATTCAGTGCAATTTATTCCATTTTTCCAAAAAATAATAGTTAATTAAATTACATAAAATTCAATGTAACTGTAGGATTTTACACAACAACAAAATACAAAAACATTGTTTTTCTTCTTTATTTAAAATTTCAGAACATTACCAACCTCATTAAACATTACAGTCAACTAAACTGGATTTAAAAACTCACCTTCATGCATATTTACCCACAACACGGCTGTGGCCGTATAGCTGAGAGTCTCATATCTGATTTATTATCCTTTAAATAATGAAGTGCTTTTCTATTTCCCAATCAGAGCAACCATCAGAGACCATCAGACTTCTATTGTTTATTATAAGCACTACATTATTCCATTAACTGTAATAAACTACATATGGCACTTCTGCTTCTGCTGATGTAAGAGTCTCCATGTGGCCTCTAGATGGCGCTGTCATCCTTTAATTCCTGCCCAGTCTTCTCTCTCTTATGCAGAATCCTTCCCTCCTGAATGTGTAAAGTGAAAGATTCCTGATGGTCCAGTCTGGTCTTTTACATTTTCTCTTCAATCGCTTTCGCTTTGAGGCCTTTCAGGAAGGAAGTGAGAGACTGTCAGACTGATGGAAAACATTGGCATCTCCTCGACTACATGGTGCCAGAGAAACAATGTTTTTAAAAAATATATTTAGTGATTTATATATAAATATAATTGATCAGCTGTGGCATCTTTAGTCACTATGTATATATTATATTTTGTATTATTTAATGTATATAAAATATAGGGTTTAAAGTGTGTATTTAAATATATTATACATATACAAAATATATTTTATATAAAATACAAAAAATATTTTATATACAAGTATTATATAGGAATATATAACTAATAATGCTTTCTATATATTATCTTTATTAATGTTCAGCAATGAGGTGTTTTAAAAAATATTAAAGCAACAAAATGGCAAATTAATGTATAAAATAATCAAAATATATTTAACTTCACGCATGTATTTAATAAATAATTGGAATTAAATTGTTAAAAAAGTTATTATTAATATGATTATTTATTATTATTTCCAGAAAGAGGAACACAATTGTACATCATTCTAAAAAAATTTTAAATTACCAAAATTAAATATTAATATCTCGAATGCCATGAATTTCATTTCAAGGCATATTAATTATTGTTGTTGCTAAAACTTCTATAATTGTCGAATTGTCAAATGATCTAATTTGGAACAATTAAATATTTCACAAGTTTTAAATGGTAAACTGTTCATATGAAGTAGTGCTATTTGAATGCATGTTTGTATGTTATATGTCTTATATTTGTTACATTCTTAACTTTACAGATGGGTAACAGTTTACAATAAGCCTGCATTTATTAACACTATTAGACATTAAGCATTATTAACTGACTAAGTGTCTCACTGACTAATTAATGATAATCAGTTTGTAAATATTAATGCAACTCAACATATGAGATAACGACGCACTAATAAGCCATTCACTGATGTACATGTCTCTTTATTAGCCAGTAGTAGCCTTACTTAATAAACTGATGTCAGCACAGGTGTAAATATTAATGAAGGTAAAGACTAAACTGGCTGCTGAAGGTGGTGGATTGTTTGGTCAAATCATTCCAAAAATTCTTCTACCATTAAGCTTAAAGATGTCACTCCTACCTCAATGATTAATGACCAGATCACCTTCTGTCAGATTTTAACACCTCTCTGATGAATGTTTTAATTTATGTAAATGAGTCACTGCTCACCCCGCCCCCTTTTCAGTGGAGAGGGAGCAGAGAGGAATGTGAAACAATCACAATGTATCATAAAGATACATTTTTATTTCTCTGATTGGGATGGAATGGCCTCAGTGAGACTAGTTTATTCTGATTTGAGGTGTTTACATGGATGCATTTTATTCTGATTGAGCAATTCAGATTAATAACAGATTATTAGGCTGCATGTAAATGTGGCTAATGTTATGTATAGTGGGACTGGAACATGGTATAAGAATGTACACAAACAAGGATATACAAGTTGTAGAAGTATTCATATTCAAACTTAAACCTGAGCTTAACCCTAACATTCACCTCAGTAACCAAACAGTAAGCTTTTAATAGTGTACAGGAACGGTTTGCTCTGGTTTTTCTACAAAGTCAGGACTTAAAATGGGTGGAAAGTGTAGTAACGAATCACCCTGCAGTCCTCTTGAGAGAGAGAGAGAGAACACTTCACAGTAAGCAGAAGGCTGTTTGGGTTCAAGGAAACGATATGAGATCGATATGCATGCACTAGTCTGCCTCAAAGGTGAATCCCTGTACACACCCGCACCCCTTCATTACACCAGGCATCACAGGGAGCCGGTATCAAATACAATAAGTGTGTGTAAAAGAGAAAAGCAGGAGCTAACAGATGTGAAAGCTGTCCGCCGCAACTGAGCACAAATTTCTCCACACGTGCACACGAGCATCATGTTTTATCTTCATCACACTTCTGAACTCACTCTTTTACACCAACACATTCACAGACATCACTACTGCTGCTCACAGAGAGTCAACTGAGCAGTGATGGATCATAAAACACTTTATAGTAAAGCTTTTTGAGTCGCCTCAACCAGCACCAGGTCAAGTCAAATGTATGTACGTATATATCACTTTTTACAACTGATGTCACAAAACAGCTTTACAGAGTCCAGTAACACAAAGCCTGCATGATCACCTATAAGGTGATGACAGAGCAGGCTCCCTCTTATCTGCACTCGCTCCTAAAAGCTTATGTCCCTGCCCGGTCGCTGCGCTCCTCCACTGAACGTCACCTTGCTTTGCCTAACATTCACACAAAGCAATCCAGACTGTTCTCCTCAGTAGTTCCCAGATGGTGGAACAAGCTGCCTACCACCACTAGAGCAGAGGTGTCCCTCACTGGGTTCAAGAAATCCTAAAATCCAAGCTCTTCAAAGAGCACCTGCTCTAGTGAACCCAACT
>BRDA01090406.1:20161-49245 GCA_036984385.1 Crenuchus spilurus
TCCAGGGTACACTCACACCAAGGAGGGTCCCAAAACCTAACGAGTGGTCTCAAAACACAATGTAATGTAATGTAAATCGCCTGCGAAAATAGGTTTCGTTGAATTTTATCATCCTTTCATTACTCCCCATGAGTACTGATATGCACTCAGCACTCGATATCCAAATGTTAATTATTTAACTTTAGTATTTTTCGCATTTGTACTTTCCTACTATTTTAAGTTGCTTTGGATAAAAGCGTCCGCTAAATGTAATGTAATGTAACACAAAACTCTGGTGAGCAATCCAAAACCCTGGGAGGAACCACACTCACATGGGACCTATCAGTTATTGATAGTCACCATACAGTCCTAAGAGTTCAGGTGTAATAATACTCATAATAATGGTAGTAGCAAATAGGGTCCATGTGAACTTCAGTGTGGTCAGTAGGGCATCTGGTGCAGGTCATGTTGAGCAGCTGGTCTAAGGTAAGCATCATGCAGAGATCTCAACAGTCAGGAGTTTCAAAAGTCAATCTTCTATCAGTGTTGGGACAGATGATCACTCAGAAGTAAGTAGTTCTGAAATTAGTTCTGCTTGAGTTTAAAGAATACAAAGAACATGAAGCTTATCAGAGTGTGGCTAATGCCTCTGGCAGACCTGTCTAGAACCTTTTAGAACATAACACAGCCATGGGAGCTAACTGAGACATTGGCATCCCTTTGCTCCACCGTCAACAAATGTGAGTGGTGGCTCCAGCGTCTCTATTTACTATACATTCAGCATCCACCTCAGCTGGGATGCACCAGAACTCTCAGCACACATTAGCTTTTAGACAGAGAGGTGAGGAGAGACTGAACCAGTTGGAGATGATTAGGAGTGGGACGTTTAATATGAGTTTTTAGATATGTCCAGAATGAGGGCCACCTAACCCCCAAAGTTGGTGGCAGTCTATGGATAAGAACACATTCCTAGAAGCTTTAGTGAAAGTTCTACAATAAAGATTTAAAGCTTCACAACTTTTTCATTTCTTATCTCAGTCCATAACAATACAGCACTCATTCATCAGGCTTCCTGATCAATCATGAGTTACTACTCAACTTTAAAAGGAAGCATCTTGTCTCTGCTCTGTTGATTTCAATGTGTCGATGCATCAACATTGCCCTTCTTCGTCCCGACCACTGCAAGGTTGGTCCCAGTCCTGTTTCTCAGCAAGGTCTCATTTCAGGAGCAACCTGTTTTGATTTCTCACACAACTTACTGTAACGACTGCACGAGAATGAAATTAACCAGTCAGAGCAGAGCTTGGCTGCCATTAGTGATTTTGTTTCCATCCAAGGCTGAGCTTTTCTCTTCACTAACCTCCTCTCTCATACACTTCTCACACATGCTGTGCAAGCTATCATCATTGTTTTAGTGTCCGTTAGTGCCTCAATGTAAGCTAGCCAATCAGAACAGTGCTCATAAAATAATTAATGAGCTCTCCATAAAAGGCAAAACATCCTGTTTCAGGATGAGGCGAAATCATTTAAATATGTATGTACTTTTTTTTTTCACCCTGACTGAAGTAACATACCATCTATCCTAAACAAGTTCAACTAAACAGAATGGACTGATAGATTAATTGTTACTAATATTACATTATTTGAAAATAATAATTCTTAATAATGAATGTTTCATTATTTATTTTAAATAAATGTTACCTTTTTTCATTTTTTAAAAAAGAAATGACATTAAAACGTACAGCCCAAAATATTAGGCCTAGCTAAATTCAACATGCTGAAGCTCAATGTCAAAGCCGACATATACTTCCTGGAGCCATCTCCACTAGCTCTGGTTGATTAGATTTGATTGATCACGTCTATTTATAACCAGAGGTAAGGTCATAAGGTCATTTCCAACTGCATATTTCATCTTATAGATGAAACACTGCTGTGATATTACAAAAGATGCAGAGAAATTGAATGCATTATGTATTTTAGTTATCACAACCTCAGCTAACCTCTAAGTGTTCATATGTGAGGTCTACAGATCCTGAATCTCATAACAATACAAATTAGTCATGTCAGATTTATTTGTTTAGCACTTTTTATGTCTGATGTCACAAAGCAGCTTGACAGAGTTCCAGTAATAACATCAAACTCAAAAGAAGAACAATCTCCCTCAGGGGGAAGAAACCTTTGGAGGAAGCAGACTCACATGGGAGGACCCAGCCTCCTCTGATCAAATACTGATAAGTTATTGATCGACAGTCATGTTTCCATATTATAGGACTGTTGTAGTGTTTGGGTACACTGATATACTAACAGTAGTGATACAAGAAAGAAAGAATGATTCAAGTAATGATGGTAGTTAATGGTAATAATAATACTGGAAGCAGAAATTAAGAGTCCATATAAACCTCAATGTTGTCAGTAATATAGGATAGGCAGCTAATCTGGAGCAGGTCCTAGTAGTTGTTTGTTGAGTGGCTGGTCTAAGGCAGCAATCAGCAGTCAGGAGTCTCAGGCAGGCAGCTGTCCCAGCAGTCAGTGATCCTAGCAGTCAGGAGTCTCAACAGTCAGCGAGCCCAGCAGTCAAGAGTCTCAGTAGGCAGTGATCCCAGCAGTCAGAAGTCTCAGCAGGCAGCGATCTCAGCAGTCTGGAGTCTGAGCAGGCAGCGATCCCAGCTGTCAGGAGTCTCAGCAGGCAGCGATCCCAGCAGTCAGGAGTCTCAGCAGGCAGCGATCCCAGCTGTCAGGAGTCTCAGCAGGCAGCGATCTCAGCAGTCAGGAGTCTCAGCAGGCAGCGATCCAAACAGTCAGGAGTCTCAGCAGACAGCGATCCCAGCAGTCAGGAGTCTCAGCAGGCAGCGATCCCAGCAGTCAGGAGTCTCAGCAGGCAGTGATCCCAGCAGTCAGGAGTCTCAGCAGGCAGCGATCTCAGCAGTCAGGAGTCTCAATGTGTCCACTGTTGTGCCAGAACGGTGGCCATTCACTCACTCAGAAAAAGACAACTAATTTTTTCTCTGTTTGTTCCTAAGGTACAGAAAATGTGAACATTATCAGAGTGTGTCTAATGACTGCTGCAACAGTCAACTTTAAAGGAGGTAACCAGAAGGTCACCCAGACATGGGAGCTCACTGAAACATTGGCATCCCTCTGTCAACAAACCTGAGTGAAATGATCTTCACAGGAGCTTCCAAAGACTAAATACTGGAGGGTACATCTTAAGATCAGTAGCCTAAATGCTGAGGTTGCAGCTGAAGGTTTGGGTCTGCTGATATTTTGTAATGGGCCTGGTGTTTAACCCTTACTGCAGGGACTGTCATCTCTCATAAGGAGTTCAGTATGGCAGGCTAAGCCTGTGTTTTCACACATGAGGAGAGTGTCACCTCCTCGGAGGAGTGAGAGGCAGAGGTCAGGGGTCAAACCCATTATAGAGTTAGAGGAGGACGGTGACATCCGCTCTGCTGAGGTTGACAAGGCGTGTGTTGCTATGGGAACGATGGGGTAGGACCGCGTCCTTGCTGAACTGTGTTCAGGGAGTTACAGCATCACAACCACCAGCGGCCGGCCCCCTCTTGCCTTCATCTGTTCAGCTTTTCAGCCATACGTCCTGTCTACGGGGGCCATTGGGGATCTGCACTTTGGAGCATTGGATTTGATTGCATTCAGCCACAAGAGGTCAGGATGTTTGATGATCACCACCACCACCTCATCCACAACTCCACCAACTCATTCTAAAAGTATTGGATGGAGCAGAGAACACAGTTCCACAATGCT
Source organism: Crenuchus spilurus (assembly GCA_036984385.1). NCBI lineage: Eukaryota > Metazoa > Chordata > Actinopteri > Characiformes > Crenuchidae > Crenuchus > Crenuchus spilurus. Next base: position 23,903 of record BRDA01090406.1, read on the forward strand.
GGGGGGCTTTATACCCCTCTAGCCCACACCTGACATTAGACATGCTGCCAACAGCTTGATATTTAGACCTATTCTATTGGCAGTACTTCTCTACAGGGACTAGACAAGCTGTGTTTACATCTGTGCCAACTTAAAGTAAACGAATGTTCATTAGAAGGGGTGTCTGCAATCTTTTGAACATATTGTGTGCTCACGTTGTTCCAGCTCCTGAATGAAACTAGCAGTTCTGTCTTTGCTGTTCTTATCCAATTTCATTGTTTGCTATTTTTTTAACTGAGAAGTAGCTGAATGCATTCCTTAGAAGGGCTGTCCACAAACTTTTGGACACGTAGTGTACATTGTAAAAAGTGAAAGTTGATTTAATACTTTGTGAAACATTGTTTCACTGATGGAAAGTTGGTTTGTTTTTGGGGTTGAACAGACAAAATATGTTTTAATTCCATTTTTAGACAAGTAATTACATTAACAGTTTTGAAAATACACTTTGTTGCTTTGTTTTTGATGTTAAATAATGATAAAGCATGGCGTAAAATGTAAACAAATGATCTCAACTAGACTTAGGTACGTTGCCATGAAATAGGACTATCTGCTATATTATTATTTGCCACTAACCAATTGATAGTGACATGTATTACACTGGAATACCTCAAACCATCACAGACTGCAGAAACTTTACACTGGACTTCGGACACCATGGATTCTGTGCCTCAGACTCTAGGAGCTGATTTACAAATGAACTTTCATCTGTACTGAGTAACAGCTTAGGTTCTGTTTAGTCCAGGTAAGACACTTCTGATGTTATCTTTGGTTCAGGAGTGTTGATATTAGGAATGTGGCAGCTGTAGCTCTGAGAGATGCACAGTATTTATACTGTTTATAGTCATTTACTCAAACTCACCATCACATATCATCATCAGCTGAGATTCTTGATGAACTATAAGCCAAACTCATCAACATTAAAACAAAAATATGCCACTATGTGTATTAAATTCAACAAGACTACTTCTAAACTCATTAATACATTGATCAATCATAAAATGGACAAAAGTTCATATTTGGCTAGAGTGAATAATTTTCAGATTCCTTTCACCCTCTTTGGCATCTATATTAGTGCAGAGCGCCAGCCAGTCAGACGGGCGGGTGTTGTTGTGCTTCAGACGTAGGATCTAAGACACGGAGAGAGAATCCATATTACATGTGTAGCGTGCTGTAGTGTCAGCCCCAGCTCAGACCATCAATTATGAATAGAGATATACAGCTCCAGAGCAGGGGTCCTGTGTCACCGGATAGCTTAGGATCTCTCCGAGAGGGAAAAGCCGAAACATAAGTTTGCCATTTGGTTGAATAACAGTCTTCGGGCCATGTCCTGTTTCTCTTAAACACTCTTGCTCTGCTGATCGTTGTGCCCAATGGGTGCAATCTGTGCTAAGGATGTGTGCTTCTGAACTACAAATCCCATAATCCTCCTTGACAACTGACTCAAGGTGGGGGGGCTGTGAAACAAAAGCTAGAAAAATTACACACCTGTGCGATCCAATCCATCACAGCCACTATTTACTTACATATTTATCTATTTGTAGAGGCGCGCTCCCTGTATAATGCTGTAATAATGTTATCTCTTATTCAAAACCCCAGTGTATTTGCCCTCTAGAGACGCACGCCAACAGCCGTGCAGATGTTTACAGTCTGAGCTACAGTGTCTGATATACCTGTGCAGGGCGAATAACAATAAGCGCTGTCACCGTGATGGAATTCTAATGGGAAAAAGCGTCAGAGAGGTTAACTTCCTCTACTGGCTCACCCAGGGGAATACATATATTGTAGAAAGCCTGTACTGACTGCCTGATGCCTTTGATGTGGCATCTATACGCTTAAAAAAAGAGCCTTTAACTGGTTATTAAAGCACTCTTGCACTGCAGGCTAAAGCTTTCTCCCTCCTGAACGATGCCTTAGGCTGTAAAGTAGTCTGACGAGCCGGTGTTAGCATACAGAAAGGACTAGCTGCAAAGTAGGAATGCTAGCAATGGCTACAAGATTGCTGGCTTGGGGGTCTTTGTTGTATGTGAAAATAAGATGATATCAGAGCTCTAATACAGGATCTTCAAATCTTGTACTAGAGTGGGAGTCCTATCCTGGAGGGCCACACAATTTGGTGATCTACCTGATCAAACACACCTGATTCACCTCAGCAGGTTTAACTGTAATGTTAGAGCAGAGAAATCACTTAAATGTGCTGGACATTGACCCTACAGGACTGAAGTTTGAGACCCCTGGACTAGAGGGATGGTGTCCAGCACAGTTTGGCAATTACTTGCAAATCTGGCAATTAACAGATTAATTGAGCTGGGAAATTAGCAAATGAATTAAAGATCCCTGCTCCAGTAGATCTCTATGTTGATCTTTATTGCAACATAACAGCTTGGAACCTACAACCTCTGTTAGAGAATATTAGTAGTTAAGTATATAAGTAGTATATAGTACTGTTAATTTAATCACAATAAGCCACATTGTAACAAGTAGTTAATTGAGCAGTTAAGTGCACATGAATTAAAACATCAATTGAAAAGCAGTGCATATCAAAATATACTCAATATAGTTCAATATACAGTGGTACCTTGGGACCAACATACACATTTTTTAAGATACGAGCTGTGACTCCGCCTGTATTTTTGTTCGAGATCCGAGCGAAATTTCAAGATACGAGTGGCTGCTGCTAGTTGGCGCGTTGGTGCAAAGGTCCAGTATGGGCAGCACAACACCTTCATCTCATTCTTTCTCATGTGTTACCCTCAGAATCAAGTCCAATCTCATGCGCTGTACTCCTTCTTGTATACTTTTTGAAAAAACAAAATTGATAGTAAAAATGTTTTAAACTCTTAAACCTATTTAATTTTAATAACATACATACAGTAATTATGTAAAAAAAATTTTTGTAAAAATGCTTTAAACTCTTAAATCTAGATAATTTTAATAACATACATACAGTAATTATGTTAAATACTGTTAATATTATTTCGTGCAGACCCGCGATCCCCGTATGCAAGTGCCGGCCCTGAACATAGATATGGGGACTTGCTGCTTCTGAGTGAAAATTGTTTTGTACTGAACTGCAAAGAACGAACCATGGCATCCCATTCTAAAGCCAGCTGCTGAATTTCTGGACAGCAGTCTGATGCAAAAGTGAAATGGGAGAAGAAAGATTTTCTGTACAGCGCGCACTACGCATCTACACAGTACCGTGTGCATCAAATTCCTCACGAATTTCAAATGCTACAGCAGAATTCTCCAAAAATTATTTTACATTAATATTTATTGAAATCTGAAATTGAAATATTTTGTTATGCATTGGTAAAGTGTATATATGTGTGTTTCTTAATTCAAAACATGTCTTTTTTCATAATTTAGGATGGTTTAGGGGTGATTCACAGGGCTGGAACAGATTAAATCTATTTCAGTTATTGTATCCTCCTAAGACCTGAACTCTTGCATGGCATGCATTCTTTATTTCTCTTTGCTATGTGGGCTGATTTGCACCTGATTAGTGTAAAAACAAAGAATGATCTTTTTACATGATGATTTCTCAGGTGGCAGTATAATGGCCTCATTAGAGGACACCAGGCAAAATTTAGTTTTGGGGTCTAAACAACCCAAAATATGATGTCCACATATGTGGACATGCCAGGTCCGAGGAGGTTAAAGGTTAAATGGGAGAAATTTGTTTGATATACGAGTTGACTGACTTACGAGCTCTGTTACAGAACAAATTAAACTCGTATCTCAAGGTACCACTGTAGTTGCTATTTAATATTACATTGGCATCATTTTCATGAAGTATTATCCTCTTTATCACAGAAAATTTCACCAACACATCAAACAAATGGCAAGTTTTATATAAATTTAATGTATCTGGGCAATGTTAACAAATGGATATGTGAGGGAGTACTCTGACTATATAATTGTTTTAAATCAGTTTCCAGAAAAAGCAAATATATATATATTTTTACATAATCTTCCTGCTTTACACTTTGGCCATCAACAAGCTTTGGTTTTGCCTCATTAAAACATGTTTTTGGCTGAGCTGTGAGTCCAGCAGAATGCACCTCTGTCTTCACCTCTTCATCAGACGTGAATCTTTGTCCTCTTATGGCTTCTTTCAGAAAACTGTCAGCAGCTGACGTTTGACTTTTGAGCTTTTACTTGGTTGAAAACTTGGTTTGGTTTCTGCTGTTTGCTCTCAGTGATGACTCAATGTCTCATCACCTGTAATGATGCTTTTTAAGAAACTTTCACCATCTTTACAGCATCACTCCAAGTTTAGTTTTACACTTTCTCCAGTCTGTGCACATAATCTCTGATAAACATCACCAGATACACCCTCAGACCGCAAACACAATTACTGCAATTTCTTTTGTGCAAATCACAAAAAGAAAAAAAAAGTCACAAAAGTGGGGCGGCCATTTTTGTTGCACTGCAGTCATAAATGAACTGATGTAATGCATTCAGACCTGCACAACTGTTACTATGGAGGCAGTGACCTAGTACAGAAAGGGTTGATAAGACATGAACAGAAGTTTTAATAGAAATAAACTGTGGATCATTTTTGACTCACCCTCATCTAAATACAGTGATGCTTGAACGTTTGTGAACCCTTTAGAATTTTCAATATTTCTGCATAAATATGACATCATCAGATGTTCACACAAATCCTAAAAGTAGATAAAGGGCACCCAGTTAAACAAATGAGACACAAATATTATACTTGCTCATTTATTTATTGAGGAAAATGATCCAATATGACACATTTGTGAGAGGCAAAAGTATGTAAAACTTCAGTATCTGATGTGACCCCCCTTTACAGCAATAACTGCAACTAAACGTTTCTGGTAACTGTTCTTTAACCATTTTTTGGTAGAATGACTGTGTTTAGGGTCATTGTCTTGCTGCATGACCCATCTTCTCTTCTCCAAAAGCCTTCTGGCTTGTCCACGTGATCTTTAGATCTTTAGCTTCTTTTTGGAGAGCAGTGACTTTTCTCCTTACAACCCTGCCATGCACACCATTGTTGTTCAGTGTTCTCCTGATGGTGGACTCATGAACATTAACATTAGCCAATGTGAGTGAGGCCTTCAGTTGTTTAGAAGTTACCCTGGGGTCCTTTGTGACCTCGCTGACTATTACACGCCTTGCTCTTGGAGTGATCTTTGTTGGTCGACCACTCCTGAGGAGGTAACAGTGGTCCTGAATTTCCTCCATTTGTACACAATCTGTCTGTTTGTGGATTGGTGGAGTCTAAACTCTTTAGTTTTTGTATCCTTTTCCATCCTGATGAGCATCAACAACTCTTTTTCTGAGCTCCTCAGTAATCTCTTTTGTTTGTGCCAGGATACACTTCCACAAACATGTTGTGAAGTGCAGACTTTGATAGATCTCTGTTCTTTAAATAAAACAGGGTGCCCACTCACACCTGATTGTCATAACATTGATTGAAAACACTTGACTCTAATTTCACCTTCAAACTAACTGCTAATCCTAGAGGTTCACATACTTTTGCCTCTCACAAATATGTCATATTGGATCATTTTCCTCAATAAATAAATGATCAAGTATAATATTTGTGTCTCATCTGTTTAACTGGGTTCTCTTTATCTACTTTTAGGACTTGTGTGAACATCTGATGATGCTTTAGGTCATATTTATGCAGAAATATAGAACATTCTTAAGAGTTCATAAACTTTCAAGCACCAGTGTAGATGATGTTAATTTTCAGCGCAATACAAATGTGAAGAAGTCTGATTTGCTGATGCTTTCCATTACAGTTGTTTGATTTTAAGCCACTCCTGGAGTAAGCAGATTGTGTCCATCTATTGTCCTCTTGATCACATTGGAGAGGTTTCAGGTCTGTGTATATGGGTATATATTTAAATATTCTTAATGATTTTGAGCTTTTTTATTGCACCATACACTGAGATAGTCATGTAGTATAAGTGTTTGCTGACCCTACCATGTAAACATATCTCAGGTGTGAAGTTATGACAGTGATAAGATATAGAAATATAATTATTCTTTGACAGAGATCTAGTTTAATGCATTTGAAGTGTAATTCAACTGTATTTGCCACCTTTTGTATTACATAGCAAATCTTTAGAGAGATTCATTTACCTGAGCACCTCAGGCTCACGGGCTTCACACCGGGCGGAGCAGATCCTGGTGATATTTCAAAAGGTCACTATCATTATTGTTGCTTAGCAACCGCTTCACAAACTGTAGATATAAACATCAAGGACTTTAGAGATGCTCTCAGTGATACGAGTACAGTGGAGTCAGACAGTAGTGTGTGTGCTCAGAGCTTACGCCTGTGGAGCATTTCTTCAGTTGTCCACATACATTCAGCTAGTTTCTTTGTTGGGCAATGATTTGGAGATTATCTCAGAACATTATGACCATCTACTGCACCTAAATCTTAGGAATTACCACATTTTGGCTTGCATTATTCACTCGGTGGTGATCCCTGAGTTCATTATAGAGGTTAACTGTTCCAGTGTGGTGTTGTGAGTACTCTGTAGCTAGCTCTTGGGCACCACTGTTATGCCATTGGGTGGCATTCAATGTATGAGAAGTCCATCCACAGTTAGCAGTTTCTGAGATATCATTATTACACTGCAAAAATGATCTCTTAACAAGTAAAACCATCTTAAATTTAAGATAAATGTGTAATATTTCTCATTTTGTAAGCTTATTAACATATAACTACACATTTCATTAGATTACCGTATTAGATTCACAAACATATAAAATAAAATGAGCAAAAACACTATTAAGACTAAATATTAGCTTTTCTAGAGACATTCCTACTCCACCACTTACCTACTCTGCTGGGGGACATGAATGAAGGCAAAAGATTGGAGGACGCTGATTGGCTAAATTTGTTACATATATTATGTCAACAGGTCATTGATTGGCTGCTGCTTCTCTGACTGGGTGATATTTCTGTTGCCTCATTAGAGAGAGAATGAACAGGAAGCTCATTTTCCTCCAAAATATTTGATATTTTACATGTTATTGTGCTTGTTTAGCACATACATACATAACATATGTAGGTGTTGATTATTTAAAAAATTATACTAAACAAATTTCACCATGAAGGTGAAAGTGCCCTCTAGTGGCTAATTGACACTCCTGCACTTTAAGTCACTATGTAATTAAGTAATTAAAGTAATGATGTCATTCTGTAGTATATTAAGTAATAACGTAAAGGTCATAATGATGGTAGTTGGACATGACTGCATGTGATGTATTTACCTGGTTTATACTTTGTAATCCTGCTCTGAACTGTGTCCACTTGTTAAATCTGTCTTACAGAACCTTGTTCTTGCTTATCTGCTGTTATGGAGTTGTCGGCTCTGTAGGCCTCTCCAGCGGAGGGGGGTTTGGACTGATTTTCTCTGACTTTCACCCCCCCTTGTGCCCGATGTGATGGATTTCCCCGACTGCTCTGTAGGGGAAGGCAGGGCTGATAAGGTGATTTATCTCAGCCCCACAGCTTCTAATAGATGTGCTATACAACACTGCCTGAAAGTTCATCATCATGGCTCAGCACTCACAACATGAGCAGAGGAATGGAGAGATAGATAGATTGATAGATTGATAGATAGAAAGACATAGACAGACCAAGACACACACTGAGTCTGAGGTGAGACCAAATTCAGATTTTTTTCATTATATATAAAAAAAATAAAATAAAATAAGACTTCACTGTAAGTCATTCATTATTATGTGCATTATTATTATTAAGAGCTAATAGACATTCTCAGTGACACCAATGTGGTGGTGGTGTGTTAGTCTGTGCTGCTGATGCTTTTAAACACCTTTGTGTCAGAAAACCAACCAACACAAACTCTGATGAGCTGCAAGGTAGACCAACAAGTGAGTGGTCACAGTGTTTAAAATCATTACACACAAGTGTCACCGAGAATGATCCACCTGCTCTGTGGGGGGTCCTGACCATTGAAGAACATTGTGAGGAATCTGGGCATCTTCTACAACCTCAGAATTTAAGGTATTGGTTTGTTTCCATCCAGGATCTATTGGAGTAGCTTTAGTTGGCTAATTAGACATTCAGAGTGGACGAGAGTGCCAATTCTATTAGGACATCAACTCATAAAGAGTCTCTCTGTCCTATTAGAGACGCTAATCCAAGCACTGAGCTTCCTCTACGTTGAAGCTCAGCCTCCAAGCCTTGGGTATATTTCTTGCCGCGGTGGGAACCTCTCTCAAGTAAACAATGTCTTGGCTGATTAGAGGCTCCTCTTGGTGAGCATTAGCTGAAACGTTCTGATCTCGTATTGATTCGGGTTCCCCTGGCCCATTGTGTAGCTGGTGGTGGAGAGTTGCGGAGGCGTTGGATTCTGCGGCTGCTACCAGCAGGGTTAATTGAAATCCTCCAGCGAGGAGCAGCGAAGGCTGGATAATTATGTTCAAGGAAACCCAAACTGCCAGGCTAAGACACAAAGTGGAGATCAACAGCCGAAGCCTAACATGCTTTGAAGCAGCGGCGATATCCCGGCCGCAAACACTAATGCCGCTAATAATGAACGACTGAGCCAGTTAGCCTTATGCAAATGAGATCACACTAAATGGTCCTCATTAGCTTTTATTCGTGATGAGCCACATTAGCATGTGGGGGTGAAGTATTCCTTTAACCCGTCTCAGTGGAGGGAAACAGAGCCACAAACATAAGAGCTATTCTGGGCTTCTTATTCCTAAGCTCGAATAAGCCCTGAGGACCTGAATAAAAGAGAGACGTTTATATAAAGGCATCTAATAAGCCAGTGTTGATTAATGAGGTTAAACGAATATCTGCTCATTGGCGCAGCTTTAGCAAGTTGAATATAAAGACCTGGAAGTATAAATGAGCTCGATCTCCATCTGTTTATCTATCTGTTCATTTATGTATGAGTTCTTCTATCTCGGTCCATCCATCCAGCCATCACTGCCTTTTTTCACTCAGAACCACCATAAAGGTAATGGGTCAATCTCAGCACTGCAGTGACACTGATGTGGTGGTGGTGGTGTGTTAAACACTGTGTCCACTCACTGACCACTCAACCATAAAGTTGGCCCTCTAGTCCTTCATTGGTGCTCACGGGATGCTGTTGGTTGGATAGTTTGAAGTTCCAGCATCTCCAAACATACACTAAATGGTTTAATTATATAAATTTGATTTTGTATGCAGTAAGATGAAGTGTAAATCCATCCAGCTGCTGATGAGGTCTGTTTGCTAGTGATGCTGAGAGGCCGTCCCCTCTGCGGCCTGAGTGACTTTCACCCATAGAGGTGACCTCTGCTGTCTCTCTAGAGCTGTAAAAAGCTGTCTGAGAGCTTCGTGGCTGAGAGGCGGCCAAAGGCAAAGGCCACAAGCCCCTGAGGCAGCGATCAGGTGGAAGGCTCCTCCCTGGAATAGGTCTGCATCCAATGGGAATATGGCTTTTTTTCCATTACACGTCAATCATTTCTCACTCAGCTTTCCTTATACAGCAGAAATCTGTATCTGGGGTTGTTTTGTGTCCCTCCTTTTCTCTTTCCTCCCTTTGTTTCTATATGAGCTGGCTGTGCTATATCACTCCAGCCTCCCCATCCCCCCCCCCCTCTCTCTCTCTCTCTCTCACTCTCTGTCTCTCTCTCTCTCCCTCTCTCAGAGCTAAAGTGACCACACATGTGTCACCAGCCTGCCAAACAGAGGAAACCAGCAGTGATTTAGCAAACAAGCGCTCAATCAATGGTGCGCTGAGGCATGTAACACATGCCAGTCAAAACCTATTACGTTCAAAACGGCCTCCTTTGAGTTCCACTTGAGTGGGCTGACCCTGTGGCTGGCAGCCAGAGATGCCAAGGCTCAAAGGACAGTGGCCAGCACCAAAGGCAAACAAGCACATAAACTTGCAGAGGCACGACTCACACTCAGGAAGATGATTGTGAAAGTGTTTTTGCAATTATTATTATTATTATTATTATTATTATTATTGAAACACATTATGATGGAGGTTGACGCCAGCAATGTATATTTGAGCTTGTAGGTTACTAACAGGGCTAATGTTGATGATAATTGAAGCCATTATATCGTATGATGCCCATCCAGCCATGAGCGCATATATACTATGTGTGATATTCTAAAACCATCCTTCAAACATGTTAAATAGATTGATTAAATTTTTTTAACTATCCACAATTAGAGAACCAATGAAAATCAATGAAAACATTGTGACCATTGTGTTCATCAGATCATTAGATGTCATTTACTGTTTTAAAAAAAGACAACAGTAAGAGTACAACTTATGTACAACTCTGTATTAATCAGAAACCAATCATTCTCCTTTTAACTTTCTTCTATAGATATATAACTCTGTGTGTAGTTAATAGACTAATTTAGTTTAATATAACAATTTAGGGTGCTTTCACAATCCGTGTATCATTCCTTCAATTGATATTCGATTCAGAATCAAAAAACAGAAAATGACAAAACTGTTCATTATTTCATTTTTTGTTTTTGAATATAAAACACCAAAAAAACAAATATTGGCTTGCATTTTGTGCTTTTGATTTGATTTTCAAAATAAACGTGAAATAAATTAAACGGACTGGAGCTGAATTTGATTTAGTTTTTTACTGTTCATGTAACCCGGAAGTTACTGACTTCTGAGTGGGGCAAAATATAAAAACGGCGAAAATGACGGGAAACAAACTATCTGGGTCAGTAAATGTTATAAATTATTTCTGTGAAGAAATGACATTGAAGCATTAAAATTTGTGTTCTTTTTATTATGTGACATTCGCACGTGACGTCACCACAACCCCTCATCAATGCTGTTCCATATCTGTGACCACATACTTATTTATTAATTTTTGTTTGGTATTAGAAACGTGTGCTTACATGTACAGTCTACTACACCGACAGTGGAACAAACCAAATGGACGGCGAGAACCCAGGGTTGCCAGATCGTTACATTTATGTCCGTAGTTTCAAATCCACAAAAATACAAACAGCTGATGTTCAGATCAACACATTACAGTATTTATTCCAACATGGCCTTAAAACTAAATATTATAAAAAATGATATTTAAATTGTATTGCATGTCTGTATTATTTTTTTATGCACTTTTCTGATGACAGCATTAACTATATATTTGCCAGTTTAGTTATCTAGAATGCACATTAATCAAATTTCCCCCAAAACTTTGGGCAGAGCAAAGTCTTTTCAATTAGCAGTTTTATCCACCTGTCAACATGCTTTTCTCCGGCCAATTTTAAACAGCCTGACCAATTTGGCATGAAAACAGCTAATCTGGCAACATTGTAAGCACTGGACGCCGTAAAGTTTGCACATTTCCCTGTGTAGTTGGTTAATGTAAGGATTATGTGTCTAAAGAACATAACGTAGCTGACTGTTAGTGATGACTCAGAATTCACTCATATTTTCATGCTATTTTGTAAACTAAATCATCTCCCCCTATATATTGCAATACTCATGAGGGTGTAGGGAGCCATTTCGATCCCCAATGCCATCCAAACACCACATTTACCAGTAATTTCCAGGTTACACAAACACAACGATTAAAATCCTAAATCAAATTCGGCTCCAGTCTCTTTTATTTATTTCACGTTTTTGTTTGGAACATCAAATCAAAATCACAAAATGCAAACCAATATTTGTTTTTTGTATTATATTCAAAAACGAAAAACAACATAATTAACTGTTTTTTAATTTTCTGGTTTTTGATTCTGAATCGAATATCAATTGAAGAAATGATACATGGATTCTTCACACCAACATTATTTGGTCTGGTTAATACGGACTCTGGTTTGTTTGCTCTCTTGGTGCAGTTCATTTTGTCCAGTGTGAAAACAGTAATCAAACTCGGGTGCGGATCAAACAAACCATACCGAGACCCACAAGAGGAGGTCGCGGTCCAGTCCCAAATGAACTCAGGAGTGGTTCGCTTGTGGTGAGAATGTGATTCGGCCCTGATCTGACCTGACTATTGTGTAACTCCACAAGTTTGAGTTAAACGGAGAGCCGGTTAGCACTAAAACTACAGTAACTGCTGTCACACATCACTAACCCTCCACATAGACTGTCACGTGGCACTCATGTGAGGGCTTTCAAGACAGTTAAACAGCAGAATGTAGGCATTCGCCAATTTCACAAATCCCAGAATGCACCGCGCAACCAGCAACATCCGGTTCACCAGGCTATCAATACTAAGCTACACTATCACACTGCTTGCCACACTGGCCTACATTGAATTGATAGCATGCAACATGATATCTTGCAACAATGTGTTTACACTAAAAACCCACTGCATAAATTGAACATACAAGTTGACGTATTTACTTACCAAATAAAGTTGTACAGTGTATGTAGCGTAGCTGGCACAGACATAAACAAGAAAAAATGGTGAACCTTTTCATTGTGTGCATTCTGGGATTTGTGAAGAGACCGAATGGCTTGGAACAGGCGAGTGCCATGTTGCAGCCACGACACAGCGACAGTTTTTGCGCTGCTGCTGCTCTAATGTTTACTTTCCTGCTCCTGCACCAGACAGCTCTGACCAATCAGACGAGACAATGTGTTCACGTGTTTTGTTGGGGCGTATTTTGCTGCGTTTAGGTTTTTGCCTGTGTGAAAACAAACCAAATAGCGGGAAACGCTCCAAGTTAAACGAACTCGGTCTGATTTGTACCAGAGAAACAAACTACCAGTGTGAAAATGCCCTTAGTTTCATATTAGAACTTTTAAGCTTATGTAATTTTCCTGATTCTCTCAGTCTCAAGGTTGACTAGCCCATTATCTCAAAAAACACAAAGCTCTCTCATTCACACAGGTCATAGCCCAAGTCATTAAGAACTATGAATATTCCATATTAATTCCGATATACACACAACTAAGTCTACTTTGTTGTGGTCTCCAAGATATGCATGGAGCCCTGGTTAATCTCGAGTCATCACGATGATGTGAGATTAATCTAAGACGGTCACTTTGACCTGTCAGGTCGGCGGCGACTGCTTTGTCCTAATTGGATAACAGAGGAAACTCCCATCCCTCTAGGTAAACCTTAAAACCTCATTTTTAAATGACATTGGTCAGTCTACTGCCAGATGGCAACCGAGAAAGCCATGCCTGGCAGCTCAGGTCACAGCCTGGCTTCAAGTCCCCATCTGGGTGGAGTTTCCATGCTCTCCTCGTGTTTGTGTGAGATTCGTCCCACAGTCCAAAAACATGGGTTAGGTGAATTGGCTACTCTAAATTGTAAACCCAGCAATGTATTGGTGCCGTGTGAACCACAACCCTGATCAGGATTAAGTGGATAAGATAATGGATAGATGGATAATTGTGTTGAATTTGCATATCCTTAATAAACCTCAATAAGTAACAATAGTCATTAATACATGGCATTCATAGGTTTTCTATTAGAAATGGATTCTATATCCTTTGCAAACAAAGACCTATGGGACAAAACAAGGACCACTGAAATCAGTTGAGTTCACCTTCTTAATACATACATTATTATTTTATATTTTTATTTTATATACAAGTGTTTAAAATATTTTTTAATATATTCACAATTTACAAATATGCAGAAATGTAACTTGTAATTATATAGAGGCCAATAAAAAAAATTAGTTACAGTGTGTTAGAGGTTGTTTATGGAATAATATCTCCTGTTCTAGTGATTAATAGTGTTTATTGAGGTTGTTTATGGACTAATATCTCCTCTTCTAGTGATTAATAGTGTTTATTGAGCTTGTTTATTGACTAATATCTCCTATTCTAGTGATTTAATAGTGTTTATTGAGGCTGTTTTTGGACTAATATCTCCTATTCTGGTGATTAATAGTGTTTATTGAGGACGTTTATGGACTAATATCTCCTATTCTAATGATTAATAGTGTTTATTGAGGTTGTTGATGGACAAATATCTCCTATTCTAGGGATTTAATCATGTTTATTGAGATTTTTATGGACTAATATCTCCTATTCTAGTGATTAATATTGTTTATTAAGGTTGTACTGTGATTAGGGTCAGCCTTGTAGGACACACAGAAGTTTGTTTTTGTGAATTGTGAGGACATTAACTAGACTTACTTTACCTAGACAAACTACACATAACTTCTACCAGAGTTGGAGTCATTATTGACAAAAGTAATCCATTACAAAGGACTGATTACTTCACAGAAATTGTAATGTCATTACTTATTAATTTCTGGACAAATTAATCTCATTCTTCATTACTTCTGTTATTTTATAAAGCCCAAATTAAACTGTACTAAAACTGAATCTCAGTGTTGTTTAAAAGACAAGTGGAGCCTCTGCTCTGAACACAATACAATCAGCTAACTGCTAATGCTAATGTTAATGCTAACTAAACGCCCAAAAACTGACACAGCAGCAGTACAGTACACTGTAAACACCTCACACACATAACAGCAGATATCAGTAGTGTGAGTGTAAATAAACAATAACTATGCATTAAACCATCATACATCATTAGTATTGTAGACAGATGAGTAACATAAGTAATGTAACTTTATTAAGTCAGTAACTGTAATGTAATTACATTCATTTTCACTAGTAACAGGTAAGTAATCACATTCCTGTAATGCTTTACTCTATACTGTTACCCCCAACATTGACTACTACTAGCCTGAACCTGACCCGAAGCCTAATGATTTACATAGTGAAGACCCTGCAAAGAAGAAAGGTCCCCACAACGGTGGTGTTTAAATAGGTTTTGGTCCCCATAGTGTGGCGTAAACCACACACACACACACACACACACACACACACACACACACACACTGCGTGTGTCCCAACCAGCCACAGAAGGCGTTAGCGGCCTATAAGAATGAGAGGAGCAGTGAAATGAGGGCTTTGAGTCAAAGAGGAGCTGGGGGCGTGCTGTAGGCTTGCTCGCAGACACACACGCCTGGCAGCCCAGCGTGCCTTCTGCTGACAGCTCACACACAACATCTAATGGTGAGAGAAGGGTCCCACAACCACCCTCACCCCCCACCCACCTTTACACCACCCCCACAGTCCCCTTCCATGTATGCAGCAGACACCTCTCAGCACATTGATGAATCTGACGTTAAACAGTCATTCATATTTCAGTAACAGTAGTTCTGCTTGTGAACTTCAACAACACACCACGTTTCCAGTAAACGCTACGTTTATATTTGAATGTAGTTGAATATTATTTTAATGCATTTTAATAAAATAAATGAACATATAAAGCACACTAAACTAATAGTCTGATTTTTTGTACAGATTGTACAGACTCTGGTCTTCTCTGTGGTTCTTGGTCATGTGAAGCTGGACTTTGAACTTATTGGGGAAGAAATTTTCTGGACCAAATCAAAGCTCAGCTTTCATTGCAGATAACCAAAGTGAATATCTTTTATTTTGGACACATTATGAGAAGATCCAGCTCACTTTAAGGGACAGTAATGCTAGAACAGTTGAAGAGGACCAGCAATGAGATGGATGGATACAATCAAAGGAATCATGTACAACCCAAAGACCCAAACACTGGAGAAACACCAGCCATGTTGTCAGCAGGACTCCGAATCATCTTGTCTTTACAACAACAACTAATATTAATACGACTTATGCTACTACTACTACTAATAATAATAATAATCATCATCATCATCATCATCATCATCATAATAATTGTAGGTGCTGTAAAGTAAGTTCTGATCCTTCCAGCCTGTCTTCTCTTTTGGGTCTTGGGTCATGCTTTTTTTGTGGCTTGTTCATGATTCCTCTAATCATATCATCCGTCTTTTTTTCCTTCGTTTACTGTCTTCTCAAGTGAACTAGTTCTTCTCATAATATATCCAAATTAAATGTTATCTGAGCTGAAATATGAGCTTTGATTTGCTCCCGGATTCATTTATCTGTCCAAAAGTTATCTCCAAAGGGTTCCACAAAGGTAAATTTTGAAGTATGTTCAGTGTAGGACTGATTTATTCATTCTGGTCTATTTACATTGTATCCAGACAACTCAACAACAGCACGTCAAATCCAGAGTAACAGAAGTGTGGGGATCCAAGAATAGCGCCACAACAATATTACAAAATCCTAGGTTGCCAGTTCCTGACACATTCACCCATAGTCTGACAGAAAGCAGTCCTACACTGCCATAATCACTGATGTTTTAAGGAAGCTATAATTGCTTTTTACTACTCAAATCTTATTTGAATAATTTTCTTTTCTATTTTTTTTTTTTACTTTCGAAGCATTTTGCATGCATGTGTATGTATTTATGCATTATTATTATTGTTATTATTATTATTATTAATTTATTATTAAATATGTATGACAGTAAGGGAAAAGAAAATGACTACATATTTGAAAGATTTTTTAGTAATTAAAACGTAATACTTTTCCTTCTGCTCTGCTCTAAACTATATTTTCACATCCCTCCACTGAATTTAAGGCATCTCCAGCTCTAATTTTTCTTTTTCTACTGTCTTACTCAAAGTTTTTGGTGGTCATGGTACATTTTAAAAGAATACCAAAAACTACAAACCTGGCAACCCTGAGGCCACATCAACATGGCTGTAGGTACTTATGCCTACACTGTTACCACAACAACCCAAGTAGACAGGTTTGTGATATTTGGATGAGCAAATCTGATCTGATCTCTTACTAATAACAGTGTGAACAGTCATCTCAACACACCTGAATTGAGAAAGTAATCCGATTTAAAAGCAGTGTGAACACAGCTAGATAGCTTAAAAACAACATTAAGGATTATGCAATAGCAATATGTCATATGTTGACTAATAGACAGAGACATAAATGGTCTGAAATGAGTCTTTACATGAAAACATTTGCCTTAAACAACAGAATCACTGCGTGAACTTGTTTAATACTGAACCTTCCCAGCGATGCTGTATTCTGAGCACGTCCGCAGGAGAGATCTCACGTTTCGGCTTGTTGCACATAAAGCCCCCCTGTAGAAAAAGTGGATCACAGACACGCGGCATTAGATATCAAATGTTTGAGTGTGTCTTAACTGCGGGCAATGGGGGCCTGCATGAGGCTCCTGCTTTAAGGGAAGGAGAAACAAAAGAACTTGTCCCCCTGTCATCCTCTGGCAGTGGGAGTAAAGGATTGCTTTGATGAACGAATGGAAGGGCTTCTCCCTGCAGTAGGGGGGAGAAAAAGAGAGAAAGAGGCAGCTAGAGGAGTGTGTGTGTGTGTGCGTGTGTGTGTGTGTGTGCGTGTGTGTGTGTGTGTCTCACTGAAGCCAATCTACTGTACTCTAGACCCCTAACAAGTGATTATACTAAAGCACCTCCCCATTCACTCCCTCAGGGCATGGAGGAGTTGGTGGGGAGTGTGTGTGTGTGTGTGTGTGTGTGTGTGTATAACAGTGAGGACAGAACATTATGTCTATGTGTTTGCTAGTGTGAGTGAGGAAGAAAATGGCATGTGTGTATGAGAGTCTCTCTCCTCGCTCACCCACCCTCTGTGTGTGTGTGTGTGTGTGCACCCTGCCTGCTCCAGCATATTGTGCCCTCAAACACAAAAAGATGATTAGTAGGATTTTCTCTTGGCCAAACAGCATGCCTTTAAGAGGTAGACAGCTGGTAAAAAGGCCCAGGATGAAAATGAGCACGGCGACGCCTCGTAGCAATCAGGCTCAAAGTGAGACACACACACACACACACACACACACACACACACACACACACACACACACACACACACACACACACACACACACAGCTCTTTTCAGACTATTCTCCTTCCACACCACTTGAAGCTAATTAACTTAAACTGTTTATATACACGGACTATAGCAGGCTTGACCTGAATGCCTTCACTAGACTAGCCACTCTCCGAAACAAGGTCCTGGATCATTACCACAAACTAACCAATCTGGCAGCCTTTTGAATGGCTGGATCTTTAACCATGTAAAGCCTGAACCATCAGCTGACTGTCTGAAAAGAATGCAAACGCATTACATATATATTTCTTTTGTATCAAATTTGTTACATCCAGAATCTATTGCTCACAATATGCTGCTTGAACGATACAGAATGTTTTTAAATCCCTTAGACACTCTTTCATTTACATTATTACTCAAATCTGCATGTATCCTCAGCCTGCAGTGCATGGATAGTCCACCAGCGGGCAAAATACATGTATCAGATTTTATACATCAGCTTTCTTTTATTTAGGAACTTATTTATGTTTCTTATTTATATAACAATATTAGTATTTTTATTTATTACATTATAGATTATATAATATATAAATGATCAAATTATCCAACAGATGATGAAGTGGTCTTAAATTTTAAAATGGATTCTTATCAGCAGAGCAGTGGTGTTTGTGATTGGATTCTTATTGGGACAGCAGTGACGTTCATGACTGGATTTTTATTGGTACAGCAGTGCTGTTTGTGATTGGAGTCTTATTGGAACAGCAGTGGTGTTTGTGATTGGATTATTATTGGAACAGCGGTGGTGATTGGATTCTTAATGGTACAATAGTGGCATTTGTGATTGGATTCTTATTAGTACAGCAGTGGTGTTTGTGATTGGATTCTTAATGGTACAATAGTGGCATTTGTGATTGGATTCTTATTGGTATAGTAGTGGTGTTTGTGATTGAATTTTTATTGGTACAGCAGTACTGTTTGTGATTGGATTCTTATTGGTACAGCACTGGTGTTTGTGATTGGATTTTTTGGTACAGCAGTGCTGTTTGTGATTGGATTCTTATTGGTACAGCAGTGGTGTTTGTGATTGGATTCTTAATGGTACAGCAGTGGTGTTTGTGATTGGATTTTTATTGGTACAGCAGTGGCGTTCATGACTGGATTTTTATTGGTACAGCAGTGGTGTTTCTGATTGGATTCTTATAGGTACAGCAGTGGTGTTTGAGATTGGATTCTTATTGGAACAGCAGTGGTGTCTGTGATTGGATTCTTATTGGAACAGCAGTGATGATTGGATTTTTTAATGGTACAACAGTGGCATTTGTGATTGAATTCTTATTGGTACAGCAGTGGTGTTTGTGATTGGATTCTTATTGGAACAGCAGTGGTGTCTGTGATTGGATTCTTATTGGAACAGCAGTGGTGATTGGATTTTTAATGGTACAACAGTGGCATTTGTGATTGGATTCTTATTGGTACAGCAGTGGTGTTTGTGATTGGATTCTTATTGGAACAGCAGTGGTGTTTGTGATTGGATTTTTATTGGTACAGCAGTGGCGTTCATGACTGGATTTTTATTGGTACAGCAGTGGTGTTTCTGATTGGATTCTTATAGGTACAGCAGTGGTGTTTGAGATTGGATTCTTATTGGAACAGCAGTGGTGTCTGTGATTGGATTCTTATTGGAACAGCAGTGGTGATTGGATTCTTAATGGTACAACAGTGGCATTTGTGATTGGATTCTTATTGGTACAGCAGTGGTGTTTGTGATTGGATTCTTATTGGAACAGCGGTGCTGATTGGATTCTTTTTGGTACAGCAGTGGTGTTTGTGATTGGATTTTTATTGGTACAGCAGTGGTGTTTGTGATTGGATTTTTATTGGTACAGCAGTGGTGTTTGTGATTGGATTCTTATTGGTACAGCAGTGGTGTTTGTAATTGGATTTTTATTGGTACAGCAGTGGTGTTTGTGATTGGATTTTTATTGGTACAGCAGTGGTGTTTGTGATTGGATTTTTACTGGTACAGCAGTGCTGTTTGTGATTGGATTTTTAGTGGTACATTAGTGGTGTTTGTGATTGGATTTTTATTGGTACAGCAGTACTGTTTGTGATTGGATTTTTATTGGTACATCAGTGCTGTTTGTGATTGGATTCTTATTGATACAGCAGTGATATTTGTGATATGATTTTTAGTGGTACATTAGTGGTGTTTGTGATTGGATTTTTATTGGTACAGCAGTGCTGTTTGTGATTGGAATTTTATTGGTACAGCAGTGGTGTTTGTGATTGGATTTTTATTGGTACAGCAGTTGTATTTGTCATTGGATTTTTAGTGGTACATTAGTGGTGTTTGTGATTTGATTTTTATTGGTACAGCAGTGACGTTTGTGATTGGATTCTTATCGGCATAGCAGTGGCATTTGTGATTGGAGTCCTATTCATTTAGCAGTGATTTAATGGCCTTAATAGAAATTTATTCCTTATAGAAATCCCCATCATCAGAGACCAAATGTCCATCAGACCAACAATATTAATAAAATGTCCTTCTTATCAAGATAGTATTAACCTCTGGTGAAATGGGTACTCTTAGTATCATATCTATTCTCTTTACTTTAAAATACAGATTATGGTCTTTTATATTGATTTGTATTTAACCAATTAAGGCTGCTTTCATTGATCATTTAGACCCCACCTACAATATGATGACCCTGTAATAGTGTAATAGTACTTGTACAGCAGTAATAAATGTAATTAAAGTAATTGCTATAACAATGCAGTAGTAATTGGTGTAATAGTATAACAGTAGTTATGCTATTGTGTTTCACATAAGTGCTGCTTTTGCCTCAATATAATTTTTTTTGCAAAAAGAACAGAACGTATAGAAACATAATCAAAATCTCAGGCCTTCTCCGAGCACGAGGTTCGATGTCTTCATATATAAAGCGAAGCACATATGCAGCTGACGAGCAATAATGATTTATATATTTCTCAGTGTAATGCTTTTAATAAACACTCCGTCAGTGGAAACTGAATCAATGTGGGGTGAGAGCATGTAAGGAAATCAATTAAAATGAAGTCACGGGCCTGGCTAGCGAATTGTCTGTGGCAGTTATTTGATATAATATGGTTAATATTTCTCACTGGGTAAATTAACACAATTTTGCCACAGTAGATGTAGTCGGGCGTGCGGGAGGAGTGTGTGACGAGTGTGTGTGTGTGTGTGTGTGCGCTCCCCCAGGGCGATGGCAGTGAGGCCAGTGTAATAAGCACTTTGAGTAAACAATAGGCAGAAGTGACCGCTGAGCCACACAGAGCCACACGGGGCAAAAATAATTAAAGCTCGCCCACTACAGCCCTGCTAATGCCAACCTCCTTTTAGCTGCTCTTTCTTTCTCTCTTGTTTTTCTTTTTCTTTTTCTTGTGTTCTTTCTCTCTTGTTTTCTTTTTTTTCTCTTTCTATCTCTTCCTTTTTTCTCTTTCTTCAGACCTTTCTTAAACTCTCTCTCTCTCTCTCTCTCTCTCTCTCTCTCTCTCTCTCTCTCTCTCTCTCTTTCTCTAACTCTGTCTTAGACTCTCTCTCTTTCTCTAGATCAGTTTTAACCTCCCTCCTTTCTCTCTCTTCATTTCTTCACCATGTTGTGTGGCACATGAGGCAGTGCCTACCTCTCAGATCTGGCCCATTATAGTTATCCAGGTGAGTGAGTAAGTGAGTGAGTGTGTGTGTGTGTGTGTGTGTGTGTGTGTGTGGACTGGTGGTCATGGCTCATTTGTATTGTGTCACTGTTATTGACCCAGAAGCTGCTGGAGGAGAAAAGGGGCAGCAGCCGAAACCTGCCTCCTGCCAAAAGGCAAGCTGGGGGGCTGGACTGGGGGCGGGGCTTAAGGTCAAAACATATTGTTCACACTCAGTGGGACTGTGTGGGCTCAACTGATTGATGGAAAAGATGGATTTGGGAGAGAACACTAACAATAACCTTACATCAGCTTCTAACCCTAACTCGAATTCTGCTACTAAGTTTAACTCTAATCCTTGTTTTTACTTATTTATTTATTTTTATTTTTAAAAATTACCCAATTTTCTTCCCTATGAGTTTGGTAGCCAATTAACCTGCCATTTTGTTGACTCTCCCTATCACTTGTAATGTCTCTGACTCTAGGAGGGTTCAGACTAACACAAACCTCCTCCGATGCATGTGAAGTCAAGCTCCGCCTCTTTTCCTACTGCTGCTGCTACATCACCACCATGCAACCAACACGCTCTGAGGAAAGCACAGGATCCCCAGTTCTGATGGATCACCTCGGACACCTGAGCCAGCCGACATCCTTTAGCAGTGCTGGGGAGAGAGTGCCATCTTACCCGCCCAGAGAGAGCCAGTTTTGTGCTCTCGGGGCCGGCTGCTGGTGGCGCTGAGCCACTTGGGCCCCTTAACATTAATCCTAACCCAATCCCAACTCTGCTCCAAACTCTAATCCTAAACCTAGTCCTAATTCTAACTACTGTTAAGTATCAGCTGAGTTTCAGCAGATGGTATGTAAATGATGTGAATGTCTAGATTATCTCTCGAGGGAAATAGTAGCCTATCTGCATCAAGTGAGACCAAAGGTTCTTCACACTTATTACAGAAATAGTTCTTTAAGGAACCAAAAGTGTTTCTTATTTGGCATCACTCAAAGTACCCTTTGTAGCAATTTTACGTTTTTTTGGTAAAGGAGCAACATTTCAGCACATTTGAGGCAAAACCTTTACTTGAATTAATGGATGAATATAAGAGAACAGTTGCAGGCCAGGAAACAGATAATTTAGTTAAAAATAGGACATTTTAAATAGGATTAAAACTTAGTGAGGCCGTTTGGAAGAACCTAAAGACAAAAGAAAATATTTAAATTAATTAAACAACCAAATGTGGCACATTAAAGATGATCCTTGAGCTGGGTTTAAGCCTGACTTTAGAGTCTTGATTCAGCTTGCATTAGATTTCAAGTTTGTTTAGATTAATCCAAGTTTAAATTATTTTGATTTAGTTTTAATCACAGTTTAACTTTTTATACAACAGGTTTAAGAGTTAAATCTCAATTTAGTCCAAGTTTAAGCTTAATCCTCACTTTCAGTTCCATTAAGAACTTTGTAAAAGTCTTGTTCTTTACTGTGTAAGAGCTGTTTGAACACAAATAACTTTTTAAAGAACCTACCCTCGAAATTAAGATTCTTGGGAGAACCTTAACTTGCTGTAGAACCATGCATGTTCATCAGACCTTTAAAAAAATTCACACATCATCTATAGAAATGATTAACTACTTTTGGTTCCGTTAACCATTTATTTGGCTGGTTCTTTATTGTACATGTAAAAGTGAAGAATGTTTTAAAGAATTTACTCGAAAAAATGAAGGTTATAGCAAGAACCTTAACCATGTTCATCAGACCTTTAGCAAATTCTTCATGAACTTTTTTTGTACCTTTTTAACCTTTTTAAAAGTCTGGTTCTTTAAAGAAGTGTGGTCATTACGCCGTGTGAATGTCAAGAACCTTTTTGTGAATTTTATCGAATCAATATTTGGAATTAAGGTTCTAGGAAGAACGTTATATTGGCAAATATAAGTTAAGTTTTACAATTTGCATTCACACATCACATTTACTGAGAAGGTTCTACCTGTTAAAAGGTTCTTTAAGGGGACCCCAAATGGGTCAGTAGGCTAAGACGCTGACACTATGACCAGAGGATCTCGAGTTTGAATCCCGGTCATGCTGTTTGCCATCAACAGAGCAAAAATTGGCAGTGCTCTCTCTGGGTGGGTAGATGGCGCTCTCACTCTCCCTATCACTTTCATATTGCAATGTCCGCTGGCTCAGGCGTCCACTGATTGGTCCAATCAGAGCTGGGAATCCTGAGCTTTCCTCCAAGCACATTGACTCCCCAGTGACGGTGCATCAGAGGTAGTTTGAAAAGAGGCGGTGGCTGTATCACACGCCACAGAGGAGGCTTGTGTTGTCTTCACCCTCCTAGAGTCAGGGGTAGTGCAAAAGTGATGGGTAGAGTCCTATCAGAGGGGATGGGCTAATTGGCTACTGCTGCATTGGGAAGGGGATAAAAATGGGCAAAAATTATTAAGAAAAAAAAAAAGGTTCTTTAAGGGACCAATAATGGGGTTTTTTATGGCATTGCTCAAAGGATGCTTTGTAGAACCCCTTTTTTATTTTGGATGTAGTTGAAATAAAAGTGTATATATACTAATTTTGGGTTTAAATTGCTAATACAGGCTGATTATTAGTTACAGTATTACAATTATTAGTAATAAGAGAGTAGTTAATAGAGCTTAATTAGCAGCAGTTACAAAGGTAATTACAGTGTGTCCCTGTACTATGTAGAAGTTGTTGATTAGAATTAAAAATTAAAATCTTACTTAAACAGTAGTTTGCTGTAGTTTGTTTGTTATTACAGTATAAATTGTCAGAGTTAAGCTTACGTCTCTGTAATAGATGTGTAATATATAGTATACTGGACATTGAGAAGTGCGGAGGGTCTCCTAAATCACCTCTAAATGCATCCTAAAATGACCCAGAAATGAATGACGCATTTACATTCTGTTCTTTGTGATCAGCATGTTTAGGGGACGTGTCTCTTTAAGATGGAGACAAAAGCATTTGGACGTAATTAAGACACTTAGATGAGTGATCAGAGTGGGCAGATGGGGCTCTGTACAGGATCCAGGCTGACTGCAGGATCTCAGGCAAACCCAGAGGAGTGCCAACGGGTTTTCACCAAGTACAGCCGGGCACTGCCAGGGCTGTGGTCTCAGGACAGTTTTCTAATGTGTGGAAGTCGATAGTAATTGTGTAAAGATTTGTAATATGTCCATACATCTGCCCTTTCACGGGAGTAACCAGTTATTTTAGTTTTTTTTTATTTGTACCTTTTTTATAATAATAATAATAATAATAATAATAATAATAATAATAAACTACTAAATGTGTTTTAGTAAAAATCTGCATAATAAATAGAGGAAACTTTTGAGAAACACTATTTTAAATTGAAAACATAATAATAATACTAATACTAATAATAATACTAATACTAATAATAATAATAATAATAATAATAAATAATAATAAACATACATAAAAATTATACACACACAGTCCAAAAACATGTTAGGTGGATTGGGTTCTCTAAAGTGTGTGTGTGTGTGTGTGTGTGTGTGTGTGTGTGCACCCAGCGATTGATTGGCACCCTGTCCTGGGCTTAGTTGAATAGTGTAATGCCCTGCCCTGCACCCAGTGAGGGGGTAGGGGACTAACCGCGACCCTGATAAGGATTAATCAGGTGTGATAATGGATGGATGGGTATATATATTAGTCATCCACAACATTAAAACCACTTCATTGTATCTACACTCATTGTCATTTTAGCTCCACTGAGCATACAGGTGCACTTTGTACAGAGTGTAGTTCATCTGTTTCTCTGTACACTTTTGTTATTCAATGATCAGTACCTCCACAGAGCTGGGGGATCATTCTCAGTAGGGATGCACCGATACCACATTTTTTCAAACCGAGTACGAGTACAAGTACTTACATTTAAGTACTTGCCGATACCAAGTACCAATAAGAG
>BRDA01090407.1:514-25544 GCA_036984385.1 Crenuchus spilurus
TAGTACGAGTGCTCATGACATCTAGTTATGTGGTCACGGTTATAGAGTTCCTATATCATGTTGGAGAAACTTTTTACTGGGATTCCTGCCATCTTGTTTTCAATCAACTGAGTGTAATGTTGTCATGTGACCACTAGATGGTGCGGGCAGTGTCTCCATGTGAGGCCAAAGGGTCAATGTTTTAAAAAATTAAGTACTATGGTGCAGAGAAGCAGAAATGTAATGTCCGCATATGAGGACGCAGGGTCTACACAGTCTGATGTTGGAGTGGAGTGTCTGATAGAGGAACTACTTTATCTCGCTGTGTGTTGATAAACTAATATTTAATGTCCTCTTAATTCTAAAGTCTAACAATATACAGTTAAAAAACTGTGGTATAATCACAATAATACACTTGAGGGTTGTACTATATCCTTGAGATATTGGCACTGGTGTATTGATCTACAGTACTCGTGAGCATGATTGCCGTACACCAGTGCCAATATTTCAGGTTATATTGCCCTACAGTGTATTACTGCTTAAATAACTGTGATTATAATGTACTAACTGAACACTAGTAATTGAATAAAATGCTCATAGTACATGTATATCAACACAATTATTTGTATTCAACAATTCAGTGTTTTATGTATATGATTAACTGCACTAATTATTCACTGAAATCAGAAATGTGCAATAAGTGCAATATCTATCTATCTATCTATCTATCTATCTATCTATCTATCTATCTATCTATCTGTCTGTCTGTCTGTCTGTCTGTCTGTCTATTCGTCTGTCGGTGGTTCGGTCGGTCTGTCGGTTTGTAGGTGTGTTGTTGTGCTGTAGTTCTCCCTCCAGCAGACAGAGGGTGCTGAGCTCACAGTGAGTCACTGCAGGCTGGTACTGAATGAATGACGTGGATCAGTGTTGGTGAGTGTAGAGCTGAGCTGCAGACAGCAGGAGCTGTTTCTGGGCTTTAATCAGCTGATCAGCCACAGTCCGTCAAACAGCAGAGTTTATACACGTCGCTGAAAGGTGAGGCTTCATTACTGTGGGGCGTTGTAGTGTAGAGGTGAAGATAAAGGATTACTGACTAATTACGCTAAGCTAACAAGCTAACTTTACTCATTCAGAGTCCTTTAGTCTGAATCCCGAGCTTTAGTCAGAGTCTAAACTGCTCACAATGAGGAAAGCTGTGTTATAAAATGCATTAGCAGATGGCCAGCTTAGCTACCTTTCTGGACTTCACTCACTAACTAAATTCATATTCAGGTCATCCACTCACTGGGCACTTCATCAGGTACACATACCTACAATTGCAGACTGTAGTCCATCTGTTTCTCTGTATACTTTTGTTAGCCTCTTTTCACTCTGTTCTACAATGGTCACGACCAGTACAGAGCATGTATTGTTTGTATTATCATCGCTGACGTGGTGGTGGTGGTGTTTTGAGTGGTTCAGGCAGAGCTCCTGGAGATTTGAAACAATATCTTAGCTCACTGTCCACTCTATTAGATACACCTACCTTGTTGATGAACCTTGTAGATCAAAAAATCAGAGACAGTAGCTCAGCACAGTTTGTGTTGGTCATCCTCTAGTTCAAGGGTATCAAACTACATTTCTGGAGGTCTGGTGTCCAGTACAGGTTGGTGGGTCTTAGTTCTGATGATACAATTAAACCTGGCGATTACCTGTGTGTTTAACCAAACTACAGGTATGCAGTCTTTCTGGACTGGAGTTTGACAGTCTGCTCTAGTCCTTCATTGGTGACATTGTTGGCTGGTTGGCACACTAATTTCACTTCAGAAGTGACACTGAGGTGTTTAAAAACATCAGCTCTGACACACATGAACACACCACCACCACGTCAGTGTCACTGATAATGATCCACCTGCTCTGTGGTGGTTCTGATTATTGAAGAACAGAATGAAAGTATACAGAGAAACAGATGGACTACAGTCTGGAAGTGCACCTGTATGCTCCATGGAGCTAAAATGGACAATGAGTGTAGATACAAGGAGGTGGTGTTAATGTTATGGCTTATCATTTGCTTGTTCAACCTTACACAGGTAAGTGCAGTTAAATAGGTTATTAATTTATAATCACAGTTATATAGCTCGATAGATCACTTTATTAATCCCAGCGGGAAAGTCCTGTATTATGCAGCGCAAATACTGTAAAAACAAAAATCAACATAGTATACAGATGCATAAGTATAAGGCAAGATATAATAATAATAATAAAAATAATAATAATAATAAAAATAGCTATAACAAAGCTAATGTCGAAAGTATAAGAATGTATGATGTTTAATCTCTCTACAAACAAAGTGACTGCACCGTAACCAATAGTAAATAATTAACCTATTAGCAGAAAATGCAATATCTGTGTATATAAATGTGTAGACGAAGCGGCAGTCTGTACTGATCTGAGTGTTTAGTTGATGTTCACTGAGTGACCAGCTTTTCTGTTGAGTATTTTCTTTTTCTTTCAGTTTATCTTTTTGTAGACTTGAAAAAACAAGCTTGGCGAAGAAATTCCACTTAAAAGCTGATATATCTTCTCACCTTTGGTGCTTTATATACATACATTTAAATTTGCCTTCATAAATGACCTTCCTACAAACAGATCTACGTAACTGTCTACACTTGTAAATTTACATCAACAAGAGCTTCTGTAAATCTATTGCTTTGGTAAAGCTGTTCAGTTGTTTCTAAACCTTCTTTGCTTTAGTAGCACACTGTTAATGTTACTGTGTAAACATTTCTCTTTAACAGAATGAGTAAAGTCAAAGTGGAAAATCTTCGAGACAAGATTGAGGGGAATGAGCTGGACCTCAGTCTGTCCAACCTTACAGATGTACCGGTCAAGGAGCTTGTAAGTGTGAATGTTGATTAAAAGTGTTATTATAGGCGTATTTATTAATGTAGTAGCTCCAATAATAATGCAAACCCATTATGTTCATTTCATTCATGCATTCATTCATTTACTGCAGTAACAAAACATTCTACTGATTTTCTTTTCCAGGCTGCTGTTCCTAAAGCAACTGTTTTGGACCTATCCTGTAATAATCTCACAACACTTCCTGTAAGCTTTTTGTTGATGAACTACATGCTATTATTTGTTCCTGTTACTACAAGATCATAATACACTCACTGGCCATTTCATTAGATACACATACCTTTTATCTACACTCAATGTCCATTTAGCTCCATGGACCATTCACTTGGACCATGATCAGGATCCCCACAGAGCAGGTGGATCATTATCAGTGACACTAACGTGGTGGTGGTCTGTTTGTGTGTGGGCTGATGATGCTTTTGATCACCTCATTGTCACTGCTGCAGTGCACCAACCAGGCAACAGTGTCAGGACTAGAGGAAGAACACAAACTGTGCTGAGCTACTGTGTCTGAGTGTAAACACTGTTTAACATCTCCAGCAGCTCACACACTAACACACCACCACCATGTCAGTGTCACTAACATCCAGCACCTCTGTGCTGGTGCTGACCATTGAAGAACACGGTGAACAAATTATAGAGAGAAACAGATGGACTACAGTCTGTAATTGTAAAACTACAAATGGACAATGAGTGTAGATACAAGGTGTGTGTACCTAATGAAGTGGCCAGTGAGTATTCTAGTCACATGGTTAGGCAGACTTGACAGCTACTTGGCTGTAGTTAGCATTATGTCAGCGATTTGTCTTGTTCTAAAATGAACTCTTATCTCTCTAGCCTGAGTTTTGTACCTTGACACACTTGGTGAAAGTTGACCTGAGCAAGAATCAACTTGTCAGCCTCCCAGAAGAAATAGGTCGACTCGGCAACCTACAGCATCTGGACCTCTACAACAACAAGCTGACCATGCTGCCTATCAGTTTCTCACAACTTAGGGTGAGTTCTGATTCAGGCAGCATCATGTATAACTTTGTTCCATATGAGACTTTCACTAAAATTGTGGTGATATTCTTCTGATTGTCTCTGTTGGCAGAGTCTCAAGTGGCTGGATCTGAAAGACAACCCCTTGGAACAATCACTAGCCAAGGCTGCAGGAGACTGTCTGGATGAGAAACAGTGCAAGCAGTGTGCAACAAAGGTGATGTGATCGTGCATACACTATCCAAAAGTTTGTGGACACCCCTTCTGCTGAATGCATTTTTACTTTATGTTGACATAATGTTCACACAGCTTGTCTGGTCCCTGTAGAGAAGTACTGACAATAGAATAGGAATATGTTGGCATCATGCCTAGTTAAGGTGTGGGCTAGAGGGGTATAAAGACCCCCAGCATTGTGCAACTGTGTTCTCTGCTCCATTCAGTACTTTTAGGATGAGTTGGGAATGAGGTGGTGGTGATGATCATACAACATCCTGACCTCACTGATGCTCTTGCGGATTAATGCTATCAAATCCTCACAGCAGTGCTCCAAAACCTTCTCTGGACAGTACAGCTACTTACAGATAAACTCTTTTTTTTATATAAATAGCCTTGATTTCAGAAGATACAAGGATTGCTCAGGTGTCCAAATACATCTCTAGTTGTTAGTGAATCTGTGATATAACTGCATGACTGATGTTTTCAATATTATTTTTTTTCCCAGGTTCTCCAACACATGAGGGTCCTGCAAGAAGAAGCAGATAAAGAACGAGAGCGTCGGTTGCTGAAGGAAAGGGGTAGGTGGGAATACCACAAATAGCTATGCCCAAAATACTACTTGGGTGTAACTATTGGAATGGTAAATATTGGGAGGTGTTCAAAATTCGAAATGTACATCTTGTACTTGCAGATCACATTTCATGAATCACTTTCCTCTCATTCCTCTAGAACAAGAAAAGAAAAGAGAAGCTAAGCAAAGGGAGAAGGAAGCCAGGGAGCGTGATGCACTGAAGAAGAAAAAAGCTGAAGAGAAGGAAAAGAAAAGGAAGGAATACCAAGCACAGATGGCTGCTCAGGCTGCACAAGAACAACATAAGAAGAAGAAGGAGGAGAAGAAAAAGAAAGCCAGTCAGAATCAAGGTTAACCATGTTAAACCATAGTGCCACATCCCATATATGTAGACACACTCTCACTGGCCACTTCATTAGGTACACAGAGTATCTACACCCATTGGCCTTTTTACCTCCGCTGGTCCATATAGGTGCACTTAGTCCGTAATTGTAGTACAGTAAAATCTTGTCCACCTTGTTCTTCAATGGCCAGGACCTCACACAGAGCTGGTGGATCATTCTCAGTGATACTGACGTGGTGGTGGTGTGTTAGTGTGTGAGCTGCTAGAGATGTTCAGCTCAACACAATTTGTGTTGGTCCTCTAAATGTTACTTTACATGTAATAAATATAAAATATGACTGTTTACTCTAATTCACACTAATATCCAGTAATTTTGCAAGTAAATGTTACTATTTCCATGTTGACATTCTGCTTCTCTTTCCTTGCAGAGAAAAAGAAGGCATCAGCGAGTGTATCTCCGTCCAAGCGATCCATGTGCTCTCAGATCTTCTCTCTGCTCCTCAGGCTTCTGCTGCTGCTCATTGTAGGAGCTGCAGGAGTAATAGCAGTTTGTCAGCTGACAGAGATGAGGAAAGAAGCTTTCTGCGCTCCCGTAAATTTGTACGTACACGAAGCGCTGAGCTGGGCTCAAGGCCTTGAGCTTGTGCAGCAGGTCCTTCAAAAAATCCATGACTTCCAGGCATGAGATCCTGGTTGGTCAGGCAAAGGCTCCTGCCTCAGTCCTGCCCAGGGTTCATCCTGGAAAGGGAAATGTGGGGACGAAGGCAGGACCCTTCTGGTGGATATTCCTACGGAATTATTGTTCCCATGTTTCTGTGTCTCTTTTATAAAACTTGGCATGTTTAGCCTGTGTAGGCTAGTCCTGCTCTTCTATTTCATGAGTCAAATTGCCAAAAACAGAACATGGAAAGTCAACTTCAGGTCTAATCGGCTTCCAGATTTGTTTTGCTGCCTTGAAATGTGACCTTTGGCGCCTTATCTAATACTGTGCATAAAAGTCTTATAATAAAACAAAATCGGTTGCTTAATTTGAAGCATGCCTGTCTGTCATTGCCTCATGACAATATTCAAAAAGGTTAATGGTCATATTTTATAGTTATTACATGTAAATTGAAATATTTCTAGCCTTTGTTTCAATGTTGATCAGTATGAATAATAGCTTATGAAAATCCAGAATATCAAATGTGTGATTGTGAATTTGAGTAAATGACTAGTCATATAGTATAAATATTGTGTATCTCGCAGAGCTACAACTGCCACATTCTTAATATTAACACTCCTGAACCAGAGACAACATCAGAAGTGTCTTATCTGGACTAAGGAGAACCAGAACTGTGATCCAGAATCCTTTTTTCAGAGTCAATTTTGCATTTCATTTGTAAATCAGCTCTTGGAGTCTGGATGAAGAGTGGAGAGATACAAAATCCATGGTGTCTGAAGTCCAGTGTGCAGTTTCTGCAGTCTGATTTTTTGGGGTGCTGGTATTGGTCCGCTGTATTTTATCAAGTGAAACGTCAACATCTACCAAGAGATTTTAGAGCACTTCCTGCTTCCATCTGCTGACGAGCTTTATGGAGAGGCCCACTTCCTTTTCCAGCCAAAACTATTACTGACTAGGATATTTCTGCGCTTTATCGGCCAGCCAACTTCTGAGCTATAAGCCGTACTGATCAACATTAGCATGTGTAATGAATATAAACTGAGTTTACTTTTGAATTAAATTATGAACAAAAATGAACCATATTAATTTTTTTAGATAAATGGGTAAATCAAGGCATCAACAGACCTTGACCAACATTTCAATGCAAATGTATCTTGTCCAAACCATGCTATGGTCCTGTCCCATCTCATTTTGGACCACGCAGTGCACCAGCTTCACTTGCTCCAAATGCAATGTACCTTGTTAAATCTCTAACTTTCTTGTCTCCAAAACAAACATTTGTGTTGTAATCTAGAACGTCGGAGTGTCAGGAAGCCTGGTTTAACCAGGAAATGTCTTCCACAAGACTGTATAACCAAATGGATGTATTTGTATACATTTGTAAATTTTTTAAATGGATCTTAAATGTTGTTCTGAAAACAGTATTTTCATTCAGGGAAGTTTAACAGCATGAATCAATGTCTTATGTTGACAAATGTGACATACAGAATCTCACTTGCATGTTATTTAGTGCCCAGTGAGGGTTTTTATTTAATTGTGCCTGAATTTCATTTTTTTATATAATGAAAGCCAGTTGTTTTAATAAATTCATTCTTGTGTATCAGTATGGAGTTAATTAAATCAGTGCTGAAATTAAAGAAAAAATTAAGTCAAGATCTCTTTTAACATCTCTTTATAATTAAAATCAGCACAAAAACACAACATGGATGTTTCAATTTACGTCTCAAGTTCTTATTTTAATTTCAGTTATTAACTAATAAATAACCCCAAGGGTCCATCACTGCACCCACATGATCAATGTCTACATGTTTTTCTTTTTTTAGGACGTTCCTGAAAAAGATGCAAATACATACAGTGGGGAAAATAAGTATTTGATACACTGCCGAAGTTTTCCCACCTACAAAGAATGGAGAGGTCTGTAATTTTTTTCGTAGGTACATTTAAACTGTGAGACAGAATCTAAAAAAAATCCAGAAAATCGCACTGTATGATTTTTAAATAATTAATTTGCATTTTATTGCATGAAATAAGTATTTGATACAAAAGAAAAATAAATATTCGGTACAGAAACGTTTGTTTGCAATTACAGCAGGCTTGCAGCAGGGATTTTGGCCCTCTTCCACACAGACCTCCAGATCTTTCAGGTTTCAGGGCTGTTGCTGGGCAACAGCATGTTGAGTTTCAGCTTCCTCCAAAGATTTTCTATTGGGTTCAGGTTTGGAGACTGGCTAGGCCACTCCAGGACCTTGAAATGCTTCTTATGGAGTCACTCCTTTGTTGTCCTGGCTGTACGTTTTGGGTCATTGTCATGCAGGAAGACCTAGCCACGACTCATCTTCAATGCTCTTAATGAGGGAAGGAGGTTGTTCGCCAAAATCTTGCAATACATGACCCCATCCATCCTCTCTTCAATATGGTGCAGTCATCCTGTCCCCTTTGCAGAAAAACAGCCCCAAGGTATGATGTTTCCACCACAAAAAGCTCTACTTTGGTCTCATCTGACCACATGACCTTCTCCCATGCCTCCTGATGGTTAATATCCCACGAGGCGAGATCTTGCATGGAACCCCAGACCAAGGAAGACTGACAGTCATCTTGTGTTTTTTCCAACAGTGCCAACAGTTGTTGCCTTCTCAGCAAGTTGCTTGCCTATTAACCTGTAGCCTATCCCAGCCTTGGGCAGGTCTACAATTTTGTCCCTGATGTCCTTAGACAGCTCTTTGGTCTTGGCCATGGTGAAGAGGTTGGAGTGTGATTGAGAGTGTGGACAGGTGTCTTTTTTTACAGGTAACAAGTTCAAACAGGTGCAATTAATACAGGTAATAAGTGCAGAATAGGAGGGCTTCTTGAAGAAAAACAAACAGGTCTGAGTATCAGAATTCTTGTTGGTGGTAGGTTGTCAAATACTTATTTCATGCAATAAAATACAAATTAATTATTTAAAAATCATACAATGTGATTTTCTTCACAGTTGAAATGAAAAGTACCTACTATAAAAATGACAAATCTCTCGATTCTTTCTAGGTGGGAAAACATGCAAAAACGGCAGTGTATCAAATACTTAATTCCCCCACTGTACTACATACAGGTAGATACACTACCACTCAAAAGTTTGGGATCACCAAGAATTTTCAATGACACTTTATTTCAGAATAAAATGATTTCCTATTTGTTTGGAAATTATGAAATCCACAAAATCTGCTGCTCTAGATACTCAGTCTTTTATTTTAGAAAGGTAAGGGATCACCACTTTTTAGCTCAGTTTCAGTGTCCCCCACAAATTATCAGCAAGTCTATAAACTTTAGTATAGTTGTTTACTCTCCACCATACTTTGAATACCAGAAAAACTGCAATTGTTGACTAGAATATGTATTTAAATGAGAAAAGTCTAAATCCAAAGCACAATCATAATATTCCCAGCAGTACTAACATCTATAAACTCGCTGTCAACAATGGGTGGAAGACACCAAAGCTGAACAGTGGTGACACTGTATTATCTCGACCTTCTACCATAGAAGACTGAGTAACTGGAGCAGCAGCATTTGTGAAGTTAATCATACACTTGAAACAGATAGAAAAAAATATTCCTATCCCTCCTACTGTGTGACGCTGGCTGGCTCAGGTGTCTGTTAGCTGATGAATCAGAGCTGGGGATCCTGCGCTTTCCTCAGAGTGCATTTGCTGCCCAGAGATGATGCATCAGCTACAGTTGATAAAGAGGTTGTGACTAACTTCGCATGCATCAGAGGAGGCATCAAGTTATTGGGGGAGTCCCTTAGAATGGGTGGGTTTATTGGCCTTCCAAAATTTGGGAGATAATTGTTTGTTTTTTTAAAGTGTGTTTTCATGAAAGATGGATGACCCCAAACATTTGAGTGGTTCTTTAAAACATATATTTACAAAAAAAGGTGGAAAGAGAGGTATATGAACTCAGTTGATCTTAATATGGACTAATATGTACATGAAAATACTGTTTTTACACTGTGATGGCCTAACACGGGACTGTGTGAATCATTCCTCAGTTTACTCTGATCATTGTACGATGCCATGATCAGTTGCTCTGTGCCTGTGTGGTTAAAGAAGGGTTTCCCTCATGTCTGCTGACCCTCTGTGTTCGATACTCTCTCTCCTGCATGAAGTCCAGAGTGGCCAGCAGATCTTCCTGTAAGGCCTCAGTCACAGTCAGGCCGAGAGTGACTTCCTGAAACATCTCGCTGACTGAGAGCTGGTGAGCACAGGAGAAAGATCTCAACAAGTTGTCTTTCATCAAAATAAGGACTGCTTTTCCTGAACTGTAGAGTAAACTCATCTCATACCTCTTGAAAGTGAAACTTCTTGAACATAGCTATGCTGATTTTGTTATCCAAACCAATCTTGACTTCAAATTTTTTCACTCCAAGCTTGTCAATCCCTGTGGAGGTTCATTACAGTCATATGTTATATATGAAAAAGTTCAGAATTTAATTCTAAAAGATAAACTGTCATTTTTACATATTTGACATTTATGTGTAATGAATATAAAATACTAGTTCACCTTTTTAAATTAAATTATGAACAAAAAGGAACTGCAGACTCAACAGTATGTACCCCATTTCTCCAGCTTACCATAACACATCATCATCTGTGTCACTTCTTTGCCAAGTCCTTTGCCTCTGTAGATTGGTTCTAGGGGGAAAATGTGCAGTTGTTACTCAGTCTTTGCTAGGAATAAAGGTAGTACATCTTTATTGTAGGATTAGGGTCTATAAGCAGGGATGCACATAAGTGGTGCGCAGGTGCGCATGCGTGGTCAAAATTAACGATGCGCTACGTGAATTACAACATGACGCGTGTTTGCGCACCATTTACTTGATTATGTTTGGCCACGGTAACCGGAGTTGACAGGTTCGCGGTTTTCACGCTAAATTATTTGGTTGAAAATCCAGTCGCGGGTGAACTTTCAAGGGTGGCGGGATGCGTTTTATTGGGTAACTTTTAAAAATTGCCGCGGCCGGTTGCCTAGGAAATTACTTCAACACGGCGGGCAAACGTGTACAAAGTCGAGAGAGAGAGAGATCGAGAGAGAGAGAGAGGTCACTAGCTAATATGGTAAAAGGGGAAATACGGGAGGCGGTATAATTGCAAGGACTGGGATAAAGAAAAAGGTTTGATGGACTGATAAATCCATTATAAACAAATACTAAGTCGAACACTTAGTTGTTTTGCCATTTGCTTCAAACGTGTGACAGACATATTTTGGGCTAGTTTAAGCTTCTGAAGGGCGGGTTTTAGACTGACTTTTGGCTGAATAATTTTGATGAATCTGGCAACCCTGACGGTAACATTGGCGGCCTCAAAAGAGTAGTTAATTGATAACTAGCACTAACTTATTTTTTTACTGGTTTTAAGATTTCCACCGATTCATCAGCATGTCCAAGAAACAAGCTTACATTAAGTCATTACTTTGGTATTCCACCACCTCCAAAAAAATGAAGGATGTCAGGAGGGTCAGGAGGGTAGTGATGATCAATGCTTGTAGTATTTTCCAGCATTGTAAAAGGTGAGCACCAAGCAACAACTGTAGGTGCTCCTTTGAGAACTAGACCAAAAAAATTATGTGCACCCCTGTCTATAAGCTTGTCCTGACAACTGAGAAAAGTATTCTAAAAAAGTATTTCTAAAAACTTATTCCAAAAGACATCATTTGTTGTAAAAACTGAAATTTGCAAATGGACCCTTTACAGCAAATGACATTTGTTGGAATAAGTAATTTTTAAATCTCTCGTGGGAAACCACTCATTCAGAGTGGTCTTACGTGAAATACTGCATTCTAAAGAAACTTTAGAACCGACTCAGAGCTATTTAGAATGGTGGTCAGTGAATGCAATCAAATCCTCACAGTTATGCTCCAAATTCTAGTGAAAAAGCCTTCCCTGGACAGCAGAGACAGTTAATCCAACAAAAGCAAGATAAACCTTTTTTTGGAAGAAACAATGAATGAGCAGGTGCCCCAATACTTTTGTCCATATGGTGTATTTCCATACTGAGATTCAGGCTTTGTGTGATACGCTTTCTCCTAATACTTCTGTCCATATAGTGTAATTCAAAGTAAGTAATGTGTGTTATTTTTTATATTATTAAAATATATTATGTGTGTTATTTATTATTTATAAATAAGTAATATTTATTCCATTTATTTTGCACTTATTCTAATGATGAATGGTGTTTCATGTTGTATATTGTACTAATATATACATTAAAAATAAAGCAAATAATAACTAATATTTTATATTAATAATAAATAAAGTAAATGCAAATGTCTTCCGTGTATGTCAGTAGTCGTGACAAGCTATTAAAGATGTAGTATAACTTTATGAGCCATTACATACCTGCAATCATAATCTCCAGCTCTGCCAGGGATGGGTCACTGGGGTCTGTCAAGAAGATGTTCACATCTCCCACCATACACTGATCCTCTGGAAAGCTGGGATCTGCCCATCGCTGCTTGTCCAGGATAATAAATGTGCACTCTGATGGGCAGAAATTCATAAATAGATGCACATCACACATTATAAAATTCCACAATGAGTGAGTATGTGCATACTGAGTAAGACTCACTGTCATTGTCTTCTCTCCAGCTTCTCTGCATTTCATACTCTTCGTCCAGGGTCAAAGGCTCAGACGCAGTCAGCTTCTGCAGTTCTGGTGAGGCCATCCATTGGTGATATCTAAATAATTTAAATTCCATATAAAAACAGTTTTATCTCAGACATTAAAATTAGTCTCATAGTGCATGGATCGAGGAAAAAAAAAACTATCCCCAATCAAAAACTAACAAAAAAATAATTTTTGCCATAGTTAGCATTACCTGCAATATTCAGTGTTACCTGCCATAGTCAGTATTACCTGTCATCTTCACTGATACCTGCCATAGTCTGTGTTACCTGCTTTAGTGAGGTTACCTTCTAGAATCACTGTTATCTGCCATAGTCACTGTCACTTGCCAAGATCGCTGTTACCTGCTATAGACACAGTTACTTGCTACAGTGACTGTTACCTGCCATAGTCAGTGTTACCTGCCATCCTCACTTATAATTGCTATAGTCAGGTTACCTTCTAGAGTCACTGTTATCTGCCATAGTCACTGTCAATTGCCAAAATCACTGTTACCTGCTATAGAAAATGTTAACTGCTACAGTCACTGTTACCTGCCATTGTCATGGATACCTTAGTAGTCAGTGTTACCTGTCAATAGTCAGTGTTACCTGCTATAGTCAGAGTTACGTGATACAGTCACTGTTAACTACTAGTCAGTTACCTGCTATGGTCAGTGTTACATGCCATAGTCACTGTTAACCGTCATAGTCACTATTACCTGCTACACTCACTGTTACCTGCTATAGACACTGTTAACTGTCAAAGTCAGTGTTACCTGGGAACATGTTCATTGTCGTAGGGAACCAGCACAACATTATTCCCCTCCAGTAAAGTGTTCTCATTTAGCCTCATCGCTGTGAGATGAGCTCTAGGAGAGAAGAAATCCTGCTGTCACAAAAAGGAAACATTAATATTAGTCTTTTGTTCTGTAAAGCCTTCATATGTATTAAAAGGAAACAGAAGTGTTAGCCTTACCTGCTGTTTAATCAGCGTTTTATCAAAAAATCCACGGTATCCAACTCGGTACTCTACAGGCTACACTGTCAGTTTAATACTGAAAACTAAGCAAATCTTTTAGACAGAAGCCTAAAACCTGCAGTTCAGTCAATACACCAACACAGCAATACATCAACACACTAATACACCGGTC
Source organism: Crenuchus spilurus (assembly GCA_036984385.1). Lineage (NCBI taxonomy): Eukaryota > Metazoa > Chordata > Actinopteri > Characiformes > Crenuchidae > Crenuchus > Crenuchus spilurus. Next base: position 13,954 of record BRDA01090407.1, read on the forward strand.
CTAATGATGTCATCAGTGTGCGCCTGTAAACAGCCCCGCTGCATTTATCTGCGGAGACCACAAGGGGGCGCGAGATTCCATGTTTAAAATGCTGCTTTTATCTCTTTACATGGAGAAACGATTTGTCATTCATTACAAACTTTGTGAATATTTGAGTTTTCTCTCTTTAACAGTGTAGACTGAATTTAGTCACTAACACCACTCAGCTGCCTTAGTTGTTTTCTTTACTAAAAGTTTTTTTTTAATGTTAATTTTTATACTATTATTATTTATAAAGGTACTGCTTAGGTGTAAACATTATTTTGAATAAAGTGGTTCTCAATAGGCATAAAACTTCAAGTTGAAAACAGATAATTTTGACCCTTAAAACAACACAAGGGTTAATAGAATACTGTACAAACTTTTTGCCCTTTTATTAGAAGTTTTTGTCCATGTCAAATTCAAATATTATATAATGACTTATATTAGTATATACTTATTCATATTATATTCTGTTGTAATGTCCATCATTATGACTGTATATCATAATCTGCTACTGTTAGGCATCAGTGGCCCATGGGGCACCCCACTGTTATGCTGTTGGGAGACACTTTATGTAAGACAAGTACATTCTCGGTATCTTCACTATGGAACCTCTAGAACATCTCATGAAGTTAGTGGTTTCTGAGATGCTTCATCATGCTTTACCCAGTACACTATTATTATGGACATCAGTCAGATCACATGACTTTACACTCTGCTACAACTGACAGGTGTGCTCGCTTATTTATACATACAAATGGGTGGTCATAATATTCACATATGACTGTGATGACCACTCTCCAGGTAGTACTGCCATTATTTTCCTGATAGTACTGCCATTATTTTCCTGATTCTGCAACATATTTCAATCATTTGTGAGAATCTTGTACTCTGTGTAAGAAGTGCACACATATTTGACATATTAATTGCCATCACTTTATTTGGGGAGAATATTAAACACACTATTACACAAGTGCTTCAACATCAAACCGTTTCCTTCATTTGATATCAATTAGAAACTGGGACTTCGCACAATTAGAATATAGTGACCTTTAGACTTCAAAGAGGTATAGGTGGTGGTCAGTGTAAAGATCATTATGACATTATAATGTCAAGAAATGTACGTTCAAAACAATGGAACAACGACAAATTCACGCCAGCTCACACTGTGTTTAAAATCACAGATACACAAGGAGCACATTGGGAAGATATTACAGATGACCATGGGCTTGTTCCTTTTAGGTCAGAAAGCCAGCGTCCACTAAACAAGTGCATAAACATTTACATCCTGTATCTGTTATTGCACAATAAACCCCTTCATTGGTGATTCAGCTGACGTTTTTTATTTTTCCCCAGAAGGTTACACTATGATACTGGATTCATTGGCTATCAAGGTAACTTGGAAGTCAATATGGTTAAACCGATCTGAGATGAATAAGTCAAGCCTGCATTCCTCTAAACTATAAACAAACTGCAGTGATGGATCGATCAATCAGGCTGATTATTAGCATCGGCCGATTATTCTTACACAAAAAATTAGCCAGCAAACAAAAAATGGCTCATTTACAGACAGTCTTATCAGTGTAGCTGCTGTAGAACAGTGTTAGAGCTCCCCCTAGTGTCAGTATCACCACTAAACAGGCAATCTTATCAATGTAGCTGCTGTAGAACAACGTTAGAACTCCCCCTAGTGTCAGTGTCTTCACACAACAGGCAGCCTTATCAGGGTAGCTGCTGAAGAACAATGTTAGAGCTCCCCCTAGTGTCAGTGTCTTCACACAACAGGCAGCCTTATCAGGGTAGCTGCTGAAGAACAATGTTAGAGCTCCCCCTAGTGTCCGTATCACCACTAAACAGGCAGCCTTATCAGCATAGCTGCTGTATAACAATGTTGGAGTACCCTTTAGTGTCGACATCAACACTCTATGGGCAAATAAAGATGACTGATAACCTAACCTTTTGCCTCAAGTCAACAAATATTTAATTTTTATATTTGATCAGATGCATAAAGCCACAGTATGATATCTGTATTATATATCAGCTCTATATATCAACACTGGCCATTAAAAACCCTTAAGAGTCCATGACTAATCCATCTACAGCATCACTCCTGCTGTACTATGTGAAAGATAGGTATAGTCTAAATGTGGGCTGGATTCCCTTTGTGAGTATCACAAATAATTTCATCCACAATAAATACATTTTTGGAATACGCTTTCAGTTTTCTAGTGAAAAGAAAATGTAGATAATACGGTTGGGTTAGTTAAATATCCAACACACAGGCTCTTATCTATGTACAAACATTAAACAAATATTAAATGTGCAAACACATGAGAAACTATTAATATATACAATAAATCAAGAGTCTAGACCCTGTTCAACTTGCGAATTTCAGACACATTGTGGTGCTACTGGTTGCATAGCCCTGTTGCAGCCCTACAAGCAGCCAAGAGACCTTCTTGCTGTCCCCACTGGATAATCTAGACACCATTGGACAGGGTAGGTAGTGTAGTCTAATGGTTCTTAATAGTTTTTTGATGGTTGCTGTGCATAAACGTGAAGGCATTATCAGTGTAGACGTGCAAGTGAGACGATCACACGCTGAAGGGAACCAGGTTGGATGGAGTGGTGGCACACGGAGGAGTGATGTTGGTCACAACACCAGGATCCAGTCCGTTTATTGTCCTCCTGCATGCACATAAACATAGTTTTCCACATTAGAGGCTTCATCACAGTTTAATGGGAATTTCAGATTTTTCTGAATCTACAGATAATAAATCATTAAGCTGTAAGCAGATGTTCAGTGTGGGCTGATGTGAAATATTCCACTGAAAAGTAACTGTAGAACCGAGTCAGAACTGTTCACACTGGTGGTGATAGGAACCAGATGTCTAAAGCTAAGTTTTAGATAGAAGATTTATCTGGCAAATACAGGTGTTAGACAATGAAACTGAAGCACCTGTCATGTTAGTGTGGAAGGTTTCATGGCTAAATTGGACCAGTCTGGTGGCCAATCTTCATTAATGTCACATTGCACCAGTAAGAGCAGAGTGTGAAGGTTCAGTTAGCAGGTAAGAGCACAGTTATATAGTATATTACAATGCACACAACATTATGGGTGACATATCAGAGACATACCACAGCAAGACTGGTGAAAGATTGGTTTGATGAACATGAAAGTGAAGTTGAACATCTCCCATGGCCTGCACAGTCACCAGATCTAAATATTATTGAGCCACTTTGGGGTGTTTTGGAGGAGCGAGTCAGGAAATGGTTTCCTCCACCAGCATCACGTAGTGACCTGACCACTATCCTGCAAGAAGAATGGCTTAAAATCCCTCTGACCACTGTGCAGGACTTGTATATGTCATTCCCAAGAGGAACTGACGCTGTATTGGCCACAAAAGGAGTCCCTACACTATACTAAGAAATTATTGTGGTCTAAAAACAGGTGTTTCAGTTTCATTGTCTAACCCCTGTACATGATTACATGCTCAGAAATAATATTAATATTGCTTTAAATGACATGAATGCAAGAAATAGTAATTATTCTATACAATCAGCCATAATATTAACACCACCTCCTTCTATCTACACTCATTGCCATTTCAGATACTCTGACCATAGAGGTGTCACCACAGCTGGTATTATCAGTGACAGTGATGTGGTGGTGGTGTGTTAAGTGGACCAGACATAGCAGAGATGCTGGAGATTTTAAACACTGTGTCCACTCAAGACATATGTACCTTGTTGGACCATCTTGTAGCTGGTGTTTTTACAGGTAAAAGCACACTTACTTCCATGATAAATGGTGTAAAACATCATGTTTAATAATGCTTGCACTGCAAAATGTTATTTTGAAAAGTTGTGAGATTATAAGACTTTTTACCTTAAAATCTGACATATTTTAATTATATTAAGTAAAATGATCTCACTATATATTGACAGATGACAAATGCTTTAAACAAGCCTATCCAGTGAGATCATAAAAAAATAATAAATAAATAAAAATAAAAAAGACTGTTATGTTATCTTATTATAAGTTTAAATCATTCTCATCTCAAAATGAGAAATATTAGATTTGTAAATTAGATTTAAGATGATTTCACCAGCTTTTTCGGTTTTTGCAGGCTAAGACTTTTGTACAGTCCTGTAGGTTTACGTTTTAAAGCAAAATACTACATAAAGAAAGATGTATCCACTAATCATACACATTTAGAAACAGGTTTATAATGGACACTGCAACTCCAGGCTCCTGTCATCTCCTTTGGGTCAGTAAAGCTTCTCTACAGTGCATTATTTCACATCAGAAAGTTAGGCAGAAATGCTGAAAAACTGGTGAAATTCCCCTTTATAACCCAACAATCTGTAGTAGTGTGCTGCTGAGATCACTGTCTGACACTGTTCTATAAGCTTAATTCACTGGCCTGTGTATGCATCCAGTTAAGCATCACTTCTGTGTCAAAACAACTTCAGACAACATAAAATCAAGCTAGACTGCTGTGCTAAAACCAGATGTACACACAGGTCTACTATGCTCATGCACCAAAGACAAAGTTTCACTAATAGTCTACATTTACCATGCTTTTGCCATACTTTACATCAGTTTCATGCCAGCTGGATACTGTATAGTTATAACAATGTAAGTAAATTAGCAAAATTAGCAAATATGAATGCAATAATAACAAATATTAAATGTTATAGTGTCAAACACCATATATTCAACCATTTATAAGCACTCCTTCTAACGAACGCTGGTGTGGGCTAGAGGTGTATAAAGTCCTCCAGCATTGAGCATTTACATACATTTCAGTACCACCTTAGAGCACCAGAGTGAAGGTGATGGATCAGGTGAAATAGCGAACATGAAACGGCAACACAGAATACTGCAAACTAATGGGTTTGGACTACATGTGCTCAATTTAATGTCTGGATGTAAAGCTTCATTTGATCATTTGGGGTCACACTATTTTGTACGAGATAAAAAAGTGTATTTATATATTAAAATGGGGCAATAAATGGCTACACCCCTCAGCTGAATGGACAGTCGTTTACTGAGGCAAAACAAGCTTAAATATCACCCCAATTGTTTGATGGTGTAAAGAAGTGAGAACATTCTAGCAAACATGACTTATTGTCTGTTGTCAAGTTGCCAAGAAGAAGCTGCTTCTCTCCACCATTTAAACAGTATCCTTACACATAATAAAAACCAACATGATATATGGAAAAATGTGCTTTGGGTTATTCCTGAACCTCCAGAGCCCAAAAAAGGTACTTAGGACAGTGTAACTAAACATCTTGAATTTCAGAATGTACACTAGAACAGCCTGTGCTGACCATTTACTAGTACATTCCCTAAGACCTGACTAAAACAGACGGACAAAGAAAGAAGCTACTGTCTTAGTATAGCTGCAATTGTGAACTCCATAAGGCCCTTCTTGTTCATGGGTTCTCATGTTTAAGGTCAGCAGCCTCATTTAAAAGCATCACAACAGCATCTACCCTCATACCTAAAGACCATGCAGTGAGTTCAGGCTGGTGACTGAAAGCATTCCGTAGTCCTGTTATCTGAGTGAGTTGAAAACACCAAGATTCACTTAGAGCACCTGTGGAGTGCACTTTGATGCAAAAAGATCTGAACCACCACCAAGCAGTTAATGGAAATGACATGATCAGGTCCTACAGGATCGGAGGAAATGTATTCTAAATGGGTTAAAGGGGTGTTTTGTTAAAAAAAAAAGGCATGCAAGGACCCGAACACAGATTCTACTTGTCATTTACCCAGTAGCAATGCAGGGAAAATGACCCTCTCTCTTCTGCTGGGGAGAAAACACACAATAAGACAAAGACTTCTAGATCTATGAACATTCAAATGCTGCTTTATTAGGCAAACCTGCCTTTCTACCTTATATGAGGGTGAGTCAAAAAGATCTGCACTCTGGCTGTAGAACGGATTTTAATCAATTGAAGACAAATACATCATTTTTCCACATAATCTCCTGCTGTTCAATACACTTTGTCCAGCCTTCATATTCCTTCATTAAACCATGTTTTTGGCAGAGCCACAGGTGCACCGCTGTCTTCACCTCTTCAGCAGATGTGAATCTTCGTCCTCTTAAGGCTTCTTTCAGAAAACCGTTAGCATTTATTTTCCAGCTGATGTTTGACTTTTGAACTTTTTCTTGGCTGACTGAGGATGTTTCTGCTGTGAACTCTCAGGCTAGCAGTGATGAATCCATGTCTCATCACCAGTAATGATCCTTTATAAGAAACTTTCACCTTCCGTACAGTATCACTCCACATTTAGTTTACAGATGTCCAAATGCTTCTTTCATGCAAATCACAACTGTGACAGACATTTTTTGTTGCACAGCAGTCATAAGAACTGACATGTTTAAACCTGCACAGCAGTTATTATGTAGAACAGTCCTAGTACAGAACATGTTTCAGCCGACAGAAGTTTGGATCATTTTTGACTCACTCTCTTACTATTGCATAAAAAACTGAATATCATGAAAACGTTAATTTGTCATTATAATTTCTCAAATATTAAAAGAAAGAAAAGGCTTGAAATATCACTTTATGTGGAATGACCTGTATGAACATGACATTTCAAGGCTTATAAGCTCAAGAAAATCAGAAATCCAGAATCTCAAATGATTATGTTATGATTATTATTTTATTATAAATTATATTATAAATGATTATGTTATGATTATTATTGTATTATAAATTATATTATAAATGATTAGGTTTGAGAAAATTACTATTCAAACAACATTAAAACAAAAAAAGCTTGAAATATATGACTTTACATGTAATGAAAATATAATATATAGTAGCTTACCTTTTACAATTATGTTCTATATTCAATATTACATTTTTTAGAGATTCACTAGTAGATGTACCTCCTACACAACACTATATAGTGAATTTTAAGCTGCAATTTATACTTTTTGGCAACACTGTTGTACTTCAAAGATGACTGAAGGTAATAGATCTCATTCATTAGCCCAACAGTTAACAAAAAAATTCACTTCAGTTAACTCGCTTATTGATACTGTATCTGACTTCAGTACTCTGAAATTGTGTCTAACTCACTATTGGTCAGTGAATGTATATCACAGAAATCATAAGCCTGAATAATTGACACTTTGGAAGTCACAGATCTTAGAAATTGACTTTGGGTTGGAAGTTACGTGATTAGGACTGCAGTTAACTAAAATCGGATTCCTGACCTCTTCTGATTGGTCATGTACTACTTGAGAAAGAATGCAGATATCATACTCACGCTTTGTCAAAATATGATGTGTGCAACGAGTGAGAATACTGTGTGATGTCCCCATTTATCAGGTTTCCATTGGCATTGATGATGTAGTTCTTCCTAGCTGCCTGGTCTTTTGCAAAATTTCTACACGCTGCAAGCTTTGACTCTAAAGCCTGCAAAAAAAACCAAAAAAAAAAACCAGTCATATTGGGATTAGACATGGGGGTTCTGGGGTCATCTCTTATACTACAGGAGCTTCTCTGTGATTTTATTCATGTCTGGATCTACCATGCCTGTGTATATCTCCTCTGAGAAACATACAGACTGAATTTTAGCTAATTCAGAGCATGTCTGATCATTTTAAGCCTGGTTCACGCTACATGATAATCAGGCTGATTTTGAAGCTGATTTGCTCCTCCCAACAATCATAAAAGGTCTCCAGATTTCAGAGTCCAGATTTCAGAGTATAAGTGATTCTCTTCCAAGATGATCCTGTAGTATGTCTATAATCCAAACTTTACCCCTCTGATCTTCTCCCAGTGCAGTCAGGGCTGAGCCTTATTGAGAATTGTAAACATTAAACATGCCCAGACTAAGTGTCTTGTAGTGAGGAGTGAAGCTGATTCTCTGGTGTAAAACATCATGCTTGAAAGACCATCAACCAATGAGAGCTGAGCTAAACCGAATGTATCAGTCTGTACAGGAAAAGTTAAAAGTGGACATGCATGAGTGTCTTTATAATGTGAGCTGTTATGGTTCAACATCCTTTTATTTTTCATGAGCAGAATGCTCTCAACTAGCACTGCAATGGTTTCACTGACATCCGCCCTGTTTGTTTACATATAATTTACTAGAAACTCTTGAATAGTTTTGAGGCACAGAGCCGTTGGTCGGGTGTGCATAATTTGAAAGTGTGTGGTGTTTCAATTCAAGGTGGATGGTGTAGTGTGGGAGCATTTATGACTAACTACAGTCAAAGACAGAAAATCGGTGAAAGCTAATGTCTCATTTGTGTAGGTTGTCTCACCATCCAACCACAACAGGGTGTATAACTTACATGTCTAATGATAAATGCAGCCCATTTGGTTAAAGTATATTTCTCCATAGAACAAACACACTGTTATTTATACTCACCCCGACTTTGCGTAGTAAATCACCTACGATATTGAGAGCTGATATTCTGGCAGCTGGAGTGAGAGCAGAATTATTACAGCCATTGGCCAGTGCTGTAGAACAAAGATGATCTGTGTCAACATTAGAACTTTACATATAAATCTAAATATGGTCTGCACAACATTATGGGCAATCATTGGCTTACAAGCATAACTGCTGGTGAATGCTAGCAGTGGAATATTTTTACTTTGTTTCCCTTTGTAGGTAAAATAATGTAAACAAAAAATGGATATGGTACCAAAACTTGTGACTGGTTTGTATAAAGACTTCACAGTTGACATATATTATGAATGAATGAATGTTACACTTATATAGCGCCTTTCTCAAACCCAAGGACGCTTTACAATCAACACACTCCATTTACACACACTCAATCACACACACCGATCGCAGCCAATCGCGCACAGTGTACTCTCAACCGGAAGTGACCGTCCACCTGGAGGACTGCATTGAGCACTAGGGGGATCACCCAGAACAGAGTGCCAACCATATCTGGGCAAACATACATACATACATACATACATACACACCAGGGTAATTTTACAGTAGCCAATTCACCTGATCTCCATGTTTTTTGGACTGTGGGAGGAAACCGGAGACCCCGGAGGAAACCCACGCAGACACGGGGAGAACATGGAAACTCCGTTCAGATGCGGACTCGAACCCAAGACCTCAGCGCTGAGAGGCGAACGTGCTAACCACTAAGCCACCGTGCCGCCGTACGTAATATTACTTATTACTTAGTACATTTAATACTAAGTAAGATATGGAGATTAAATTTGGATTAAACATACCTCAATCTGTGTGAAAACAGATGTTATGTTGTTATGATGTTACAACATGTGCTGAAAATGATGAGTATACAGTCTTCAGGCTTCGCTATATGCATGGTGTGCAGGTTCTTTGTCCCTTTCATTTGAAATGATGCAGCAAGTCTACACATTCAGCAGGTACACTGTCAGCTTTGTTCTTTTCTTCCTGATATTTGTAGCCACTCCCATTTCTATTCACTCAGTTAAGTAATGGTATATGAACTGTTAGAGCTGATGGAAAACCTTTCTACCTTTCTGGTTGCTGAAGGCATTATCCAGGCTCTGGTTAAGTGGTGTTGCAGGCAGCGAGAGTGAGGCCTGTACAGCAGAATCCGTTTTCTCATTGTCTGGAGTGGGAGAGCTGGGAGCAGACATTCGCATTACGTCTGGCTGCCTCTCGCGCACAGCCAACTCCTGCCGCAGGTCTGAAACACAGACAAACCACTACTGAGCACAAGGTCAGTGGAGGTCAATGCACTGTTCCTCGATTTTTAAGGCTTAATAACTTTCTTGCATAAATGTGATAACACAAACACAAAGATCCTGGTTCTAAGAACACTCAAAGTCCCCATTCACACTAATCTTGTGATCTAATCTTTAAGTGAACAGCACAAAGTACAAGTGTGACAATATGTAATGACTGCAAGACTGTTTTGAAGTAGTACTCTCCACTGCTCATCCAAGTTAGCTAAGCAAACTAAGCTAATTGGTAATGAATAAAGGCGCACCAGTGAAACAAGATGCCTCATCTCGACTGATAATTGTGACCCCTCCTCCAGGGAAAATCCAATCACAAGTGGTAACAGGAGACACAACAGATCACCTTAGATTCATATTCATGCAAGGTGTAAATAAGGTCTAAAACTCTAAAACTGGAGTGCACAGTTATAGAATAAAACTATGTTTACAAATAAGCCAAACAGATCTAGAAAATTCAAAATTTGTTAATTAGGACATTTATAATGATTCAATACAGCAAGATAATGAGTCATGTCATGTCATACGCCGTCATCGCTTCGCGATGGTAGGCTGCACAGACGAGTCACTTCTCTCCAATGCCATCTGTCTCTGGTTGCTTGTAGCAGGCTAGCACCTGATAATCCAGTCCACGTCTTGATGTTATCCATCCAGGTTATTCTTGGTCTTCCACGTCTTCTGACTCCCTCCACAAGTCCAGTCATAACACTTCCTTCAATGCTCTCATATGCTGCCTCATCACATGACCGAAGTAACGTAACTTGCGGGATTTAACGTGCATCAGTAACTCCTTTTGAGTTCTAGCCATCTCATAGACTTGCTCAGTGGTCATCATCTTCATCCATGAGATCTTCAGCAACTTCCTGATGCACTTGTTCTCAAAAGCCTGAATACGTCTTTCTTCCTCTTTCTTCAGTGTCCAGGCTTCACATCCATATGTAGCTACTGGTCAGACCAAGGATTTCATCAGTCTTAGTTTGGTGTTGGTGCTAATTGACTTGCTTTTCCACATCTTTGTCAATTTGACCATCACTAACATGCCCATGGCCATTCTTGTCTTCGCTTCACTGGCACAGTCTGCAGCTTTTGTTACTCTGCATCCCAAATACGTGAAAGAGTCTACTTGTTCCAGAAGTCTTCCCTCGACTGTGATCTTCAGTATATCTTCAGTGTTCATCATCACATTTATTTTAGCTAATGAGTGCCTGATAATAATATATATGCCTTATAATATCAAAATATTAATGGCTCCATTAAAAATGTATTTATTTATAAAACCTCAGCAGTTATGTACACTTAACTGTGATTATTAATTAAATGGAGAATATAAGCAGATATACGCACCTCTGGCTTCATCCTTTAATCTCTGCACAGACACCAGAAGAGACTCTTTTTCATCCAGCTCGCTCTCCAGAAAGGCATTCCTCTCTATAGCCTGGTTCAGTCTCTGCTCAAAGTCCTCCAGAGAAGTGATTGTAGCTCTGAATGACAGGACAAATTAGTCAAATTAAAATTACAGTCACAAACCCTGTCAACACTCAATGGTCCCAGACCTTTAACTAACATTATGTGAAGGTTATTAATGTTTTTCCATAAAACTGATGTAAAAAAACTAATATTACATGACTTTGAATAAAAGTTCCCTCAGTGTTACAACAAAAAAGATATATGATAGCATATAAATGATTTTTGAGGGGAAAGGAACATTCTTCCAAACATATAAAAACAAATAAAAATTGCAGTTTGAACTTCAGGGAACGTCACTTTAGGGTGCATATATTGCCACATCAAATAAATTAACTACTTAAAAAATTCAAAAAGGTGAACGGTTTATATATATA
>BRDA01090408.1:0-14651 GCA_036984385.1 Crenuchus spilurus
AAACACAACAATGACGAGCTTGATTTAAAGAACAGTTCACTCAGAAATCAATCCATCCATTCATTATCCCACCTGCCTAATCCTTATCAGGGTTGCAGTTGGTCCCCTACCTCCTCACTGGGTGCAGGGCAGGGCATCACACTATCCCAACTTAAGTCCAAGACAGGGTGCCAATCCATTGCTGGGTGCACACACACACACACACACATGAACAATCTAACCTCCATGTTTTTGGACTGTGGGAGGAAACCAGAGACACCAGAGGAAACCAACGCAGACACGGGGAGAACATGGAAACTCCACCCAGATGGGGACTCGAACCCAAGACCTCAGCACTGAGAAGTGAACGTGCTAACCACCAAACCACCATGCTGACCCACTCAGAAATCATTCTTACTTATTTATCCAGTTACCTCAGATGTAGTCAAACAGTCAAAACTGATTCTAGATCAGCACTTCCTGCTCTAAGATGGCCAACACAGCATTCAGCTACACAAGTTTGTTATTTTTTTTACACTCACAGTAAGTCACACTGTGCTCTAAACCACATCCCCTAGTCCATGAGACCTTTATTAAGAACCGTAGTGAGTTTAAAATGGCTTCAAATATTTTTTTTTTACAGAAATGACTAGGCTTTATAGGTGACTATTAAGTTCTAGTGTTTGTTAGCAATGCTAGCATCACAGCTCCAATTCAAAAGAAGCAAATTGTGGACTCTAAACATGTCTTGGCTGATCGACTACATCTGAGATAAGTGGAAAAATATGTAAATCTGATTTTTGAGTGAACCATCAAAACGAGGGGCACTGAGAGCTGAACAGATAAGAAAATGAGCGCAAATAAAAGTGAAAAATGTGAGAGGGAGGATGAGGACAGCTCAGATGATGAAACAGACTGAAAACAGGCTTGCAATGATAACCATGGAGATTAAAATCTGTATAATGGTAGGATGACCATACCAGTGGACCATCTATGTCTAACTAATGACATTGCTTACCAGCACAAATGTTTTTATTTGTTATTTACAGCACACTGTTTGTTGACTCCTCAGTCAATATATGGAGACTAATCTCTAAAGATTAAATGTGAAATAAGCCCAAAGAGCACATACTCTTCTTTTCAGCCACCAACAGTTTAAGCCCACCAATACAACCAGAACTGCCCAGACTATTCCACCTATAGCACTTTAGCTCCAACCATTCAGCCTACAGCACTTTAGCTCCACCCATTCAGCCTACAGCACTTTAGTTCCACCCATTCTGCCTAGAGCAATTTAGCCCCACCCATTCAGCCTACAGCAGTTTAGTTCCAGCTATCAGAAGAGTTTCAGCTTAGACTATTTTTGAATGAAAACCTATGAGAACAGATATCATTTACAAATATGTTTTAAAGGGACAGTAACAATAATATTCTATTCTAAATAAAATTTTACACACACACACATATATATATATATATATATATATATATATATATATATATATATATATATATATATATATATAAACTTATGTATTAAAATATAAATCTATCTTAAAAAATGTATAGCAAATTATGGCAATTAGACGCACAGAAGCATCAGGCAAAAGCAAATACATTAAGGGTCATTTGAAACAACTGGCCCAGCTGCACTAAGCTGAACTTTTTCAGTGCAGTATGCCTTTAAGGGCACATAGTGTACACAATTATTGGAGGATTTATTATGATAAGGGTTGAAGACAGATATCCGCGCTTTTGGGCAGATATTTGAAATATTCCATTTCCGCTTCAATCTTCAGGATCACCGCTGACCTTCACAAGCAAATAGCTTTTCCATAAAGTTTACAGTTTCTCGCCGATCATATGTTTTTGCTTAAGATTGGCCTGGGCTCTGTGAGAGGAAAGGAAAAAAACAGCACCCCACCGCGGAGTGAGGCGAATACAGTGGTGATATACCAAACGTAAATATGCAGTATGGCCAGATGGAATGACATGTATTAGCTGTTAGCTGCGCTTTGCTTTAAATTTGACACAGGACGCTTTCACGGTCAACAAGCCTTTCTCACCGAATCCGTCTTTCAAAAGCCACTCTGTGTTTATAAAACGTCTGCATGGGGCAAAGTGGGGACATTTGGGGGCCAGCATAGCTGACACATCTGGCCTGCCCTGTTAACAATATATCCAAACAGTCCCGCGGTTCAGTCTAAACACGAAAGCCACGGCCTGGGCTCATATAAAAGAGCTGTACTGAAAGCGTCCGGTGCTGGTGTCAGACCCAGACCAACTCTTTCAGTCGTTAAAGTCACTTTTCAGCATACGCTTAATTGGAGACTTTTAATTGGTGTCAAACTCTCTGCTCGGCCTAGAGTTATGGGGCCATCTGACCCGCCAAAGGTTGTAGGCATGACAACCGACTGCCCATTGGGAGCAACACCTGTCCCATTATCAGGTACAATGCTGCAGGAAGTCATATGGACTGAGTGAAAAATACCAAACTGTCTAACAGCTATTTTAACACCACATTTAATACAGCATATAAAAGCAAAAGCATGTGCACAGAGAATATAATGAATCTGCTATGAAATCCTTCACAAATCTTTGACTATTTAATACCTGAACTGAAACCTTTTTCCTTTTACTACAAACTACAAATGCATGTGATTTAACTCTCTAAAATCATGGCTTTTTAGAACAAAAAACCCTTCCATTTTCATCACTCTGACCTTTGACCCTGATCTTCACAAAACTGAAGTGGTTACCAGATATTAAATACAAATGGTGTCTCGATTTTCATTTAAAAAAAAGAACCAACATGAAATAAAATATGCTGAAAAAGTCTTTTTTGACACATTAAAAGATATACTTTATATCATCGCTGTCCAAGTATCTATTTTATTCATTTGTTTGGTGGGGGTGGTGGGGTGTTGTATTTTTATGCATAATCTGACTTCAGCAGGTATTCTTTACATTTTGTGAAAATTTCATGATGACTGGACCAATAAAGTTTTTTTATTACACTGAAAGTAAAGAGTAACATTTTCCTAAGTCATTATTTTTTTTAATATAAAATATTCGTTTTAGGATCATTAACAAAACTGAAGAATTTTGAGGATTCTAACCTATTTTGAAATTGTGGTCTTGGATAAAAGTTCAAAGGATTTTTTGTTCTACTTTTCATGATTACATTTTAGATTTTTTAAACAAACTAAAAATAATTAAGAGACAACACAAGGGGGTGGAGTAAAGGGGGTAGATCAGTAGTTTACACATTTTTGTAGAGTACATGAAAGGGCAATAGTTTTATATATCTTATCATTCAAAAAATTTCTTTATGGTTTCATAAAGTTCTAGTACTACGTTTAGGTTGGTGTCTGGATTGAACCATAATGTGATAAAACACAAATGCAAATTAGATTTAAAAAATCACAATATATCACCTCCCTTACAGTATTCAGTATTAATGGACTTGGATTACACAGATAATATTGGTCCCATGGTGCCCCCAGCTAAAGAAGCAAACTGTTCCTTTAATCCCTCCTGGCTGTAACTTCAGCTTCTCAGATTTAGATGAACACAGTTTTCAAATGTCTGTGAGGTTTGAGGTTTGGTCAGACCAAACAAACCGCTGACCATCCTACAGACTAAATATAACCACCTCCCTGCTCTGAATTCACGGGTCAGCAGCTAAATTAATTCCCACGCTGTTTCCCAGCCTGCTGAAGAGGCCGGACTGTTGTTTTGGTCTAGATTAGAGTTAGATTTCTCTACAATCATCTCACTGGTCAGTGTTTTTGGTCTCACAAGCGTGACCGACTGTTTTGTCCTTCTTGATTACGTCTCTGTCTGTTGTAAAGGAATATGAAGGACACCAGGTGGAATAAGCTAACATGAAGGCTAAAGGCCATGAGACACTGAACATGATTTATTTGACTGAATTATTCAGATGGCAATAAATTAATATGTATCCATGGTTAGCAGAGGCTTACTGAACTACAAGCGTTTTTTTCAGTTGGTCGAAATTGTGTCATTTGATTGATGCGGCATTTTGATTGATTTTTGTGAATTCACTTGTCCAGTCACAGCTGTTTCTGTCATTGGTATTGCAATAACAAAGAAGGCTGATCTGAATTAACTGTCTCTCAACATCTTGTACTTTGTAGACAAACATCAAAAATATTAGAAATTGGGTCTACCCCTGGTTCACCCTATAGTTTTTTTTTTTTTTTTAGCTTTGCAGGTTTCCCACTTTTTTAGGACAACAAAATTCCCTGATTTTTCCCTGATGATTTTTAAAAATTCCAGGATAACTATTTCAACCTATTACAACCTATTTTGACACATCTCCAATTACCATGTGATAATACAGAAATAAGGGCAAATATACAAGAAACAGAGAGAAAGACCCAGTCTGAATGGATCTCTGCTATTATAATAGAGCACAGTTCCACTCAGACTTGGAGAAACAGCTCTGGAGGCAAGGGGATATACTCTTTTTTTGGCTTTTTAGTTTCTAGTAGTGTTTAGAGCTAGAGGTTGTAAGTCAGCTACCACCAGTCAACTACCAGTCAGCCTACAGAATGACAGAGATGGATAACAGAGATCTCTATACTAAAACCCACCATAGCCAATCATCCAGTAAACAAAGTGTGGACGTGAAACAACAGACTGACAGCATTCTCTTTTTGCCTTATAAAATTCCCTAACTTTTCCCTGATTTGAGGCATTTTTCTCAAATTCCCTGACTGGAAAAAGGGAAATTCAATTTCCAGATTTTCCCTGATTTCCAGGAAGAGTGGGAACCCTGGCTTTGGTAAATGTGGAATCTGGAAACATCCACCATATCCTCACTATAACGTCTTTGAATGAGATGATGAAACTCTCAGTTTCCTTCATTTTCCCAAAAAAATTACATTTTGAAATAAAGTTGTGTTTTGTTGATATGACAGATATCATGATACAGAAATTATGATATAATGTATTGTAATATGTTTTAATACTGTAAGTAAAGTGATTTTAGGAACATTCTCTTACACTGCTTCTGTTGGAATGTAAATGGCTGAAGATAGATTACAACACTGCCATCTGTGATTGGGGTTTAAATAACATATAAGTGATCTTTATGGAAATTAAGAGCATTTTCTGTTAGAAAACCTCTTTTTCATAGATGCATAAGACAGGTCATTGGAGATCAGGCCTGCTGTCCTGCTCCTAAATTCATGGCTTCACACACATGCTTTGTGACATTAGTTTCAAGACTAGCTGACTCAAAAGTCAGATTACACTTCAGAGGCCTTGTACATACCTCTTCAGTGACAACAATACCTGATTAATAAGTCTCCAAAGCTATCTGTTTAGTCTCGCTGTTTAGGCCTAGTAAGCTAACCTTGGGGTCTCCTAACAACGTGACTAAAATAATTTTAAACCAATCACGACCTTTCTCCATTTTTCAACCAATTACATCATTATACGAATCCAAACCTGTATGTGTTTGTCTGTCTAAAGCATATATACTCTGCTGTTTTGAACAATAAACGGGGAAACCATTTTGAGAACAGACTCTGTCTCTGTTATCATTTGAACTCCCCCAGCGCGCTGCAGGCCAAGGAGGACGGAGGAATCCTGCATTCTACTAGTGTGTACAACTCAGTATTTCAGTCAAACCCCAGAAAGAACAAACGGTTCTAACAACCTGGTGTCAGAAGTGGGATGCTGCATTGGTAAGTAGAGACTGGGATTTTTTTCCTTTTGTCTTGATACTTGCACAGTATCTCATGGTAAATGTCAACTACCTTCAAACTTTCAGGTTTGATCCAAACCAAAATAGCAGTTGGACAAAAGGACAAAAAATGTGTCCTAACAAAGGAGCTGGTCTCAGTCCAAGTCAAGTAAACAATGCTTCAGTTTGTTTGCAGTGTGCAAACAGTTTTTGCATGGTTCAGACTTTTGGACAAACTGCAAGAAGTTGAGGCAGGCTATCATCACCCATTTAACAAAAGAAGAAGAACCAGAAAAGCATATGGGGAGAGGATGAGCAGGATTAGCATGTTCATTTGGCAAATTTGAACTAGTCTTAAATACTGTGCCTGACGTTTGTGCTACTGTTATAATTGCTGTAATATTAGCAATAAAAATGATACTGAAATTAATATGCACATTGACTTTGTCTGACTACTCACCAAAGTAACTTCCCACCCACTTGACAACATGCAAGGTCAGATACAAGGTCACCATTTTACAGACCAATGAGTCTTAAGTACAGGGAGATGCAGCCCACTGCAGTGTGAAATCAAAGGTAATCAGATTAAATGTATACAATGTAACAAATAGACAATCCTTGGTTTGGATATTGCTTTGACATTCTGGTGAGAAAATCTCCTAAGGTCCTTTTTTAAAAATAGACTACGAATCTCCATGAATCTTTTACATATCAAGAAAGGGTTCTTCAAAGAAAAAATCTTTATTGAAGAAATCTTTACATGTAAACTATTAATTCAAAATCCATATTCTGTTAATGAGAATTGATAAAATATCACAAAACAATTATATGATCCTCAAATGTAATATTTTTATCACTACTTTGAACAAGGCAAAAAAATAAATACAAATAAATATCACCTCTGAATATTTAGCATTTTTGTGGCAGTAATTCACAACATGTTCAGCATGCAAGCCTTAAAGCTGGGTCCAATTAAAACTTATAACTTAGAATTCCTAAACTTTGATTATAAAAACCAAAGAAAACATCATAAAATATTCATTAAATATCAATTCATGAGCTTTAGATGAACGAAGCGTAACACACAGGCTAACAATCAGAATATAGGCAAACACACAAACACAGACTAATGTGAAGGATAACAGTTTACACACAGACTAAAACACACTAATATACTCATGATCCATTTTCATTCATTTGTAACACACACATAAAGATATAAATTAACATGAGCCAGACTAACACACACACACAGACTAACACTCAGCCTAACACACAGACTAACACAGAGACTAACACTTAGATTAACACTCAGTCTAACACACAGACACAAACTAACACTCAGGCTAACTCACAGACACAGACTAACACTCAGCCTAACACACAGACTAACACAGAGACTAACACTTAGATTAACACTCAGTCTAACACACAGACTAATACACAGACTAATACACAGACTAACACTCAGGCTATTACACAGACTAACACTCAGCCTAACACAGAGACTAACACTCAGCTTAACACTCAGACTAATACACAGACTAACACATAGACTAACACTTAGGCTATCACACAGACTAACACTCAGACTAACACCGAGACTAACACTCAGACTAACACACAAACTAACATAGACTAACACTAAGGCTATTACACAGACTAACACTCAGACTAACATAGAGACTAACACTCAGACTAACATAGAGACTAACACTCAGGCTATTACACAAACTAACACAGATACTAAAACTCAGACTATTACACAGACTAACACACAGCCTAACACTCAGACTAACACAGAGACTAACACTCAGACTAACACACAAACTAACATAGACTAACACTAAGGCTATTACACAGACTAACACTCAGACTATCACAGAGACTAATACTCAGACTAACACAGAGACTAACACTCAGGCTATTACACAGCCTAACACACAGCCTAACACAGAGACTAACACTCAGACTAATACACAGACTAACATAGACTAACACTAAGGCTATTACACAGACTAACACTCAGACTATCACAGAGACTAACACTCAGACTAACAGTCAGACTAACACAGAGACTAACACTCAGGCTATTAGACAGACTAACACAGACTAACACTCAGATTAACACACAAACTAGGTATTTAGTGAGCTCGCCGTTGCGGCGCCATTGCTCTGTCAGCAGCATCACTGGAGCATGAACACAGAAGCAGAAACCCAATACAAAGACGCTGAGTCTCTCTCTCTCTCTTTCTCTACACTGTTTCTATTGCTCTCTGTCTTTCTTTCTTACACCCTCTACCACTTTGCACTCTCTCTTCACTGTCTCTATTGCTCTCTCTCTCTATTCACTATTTCTAATGCTCCCTTTCTCTCTTATACCCTCTGCATCCCCCTGTCCCCCCTCCACGGTTAACTGACTTATCTCCTCTCTCTGCTTCTGTTTTCTAGGCTGCATTCTTTGGGGTATTTAGTCGAGACCTTTTGCTGTCTGGACCTTTCAGAGAGCTTAAAAGCCCCCCTCCCTCTCTGTCTCTCTCTTCCTCTCTCTCATAGTGTTTGTTATTTGTTGATATCACCTGCAATGTTACACACAGTTATGCTCTAAACACACTCTGGTTAATCTCTTCGTTCCTGTTCTAATGGTCTCGTATCACATTCCACCCTCAAAAGTACTTTAGTTACACCATTCAGCGTTCTTTTAAAGTATCCTGCATCCCTCAGATCCACTTACATTTCCTTTAAAAAGATGTTTTGTTACTGTACCTGTAATACATATGTAAATGACCTCAGTTCTATTAGGCTGCTCAGATTTGTGTCTAATTCATAAAGAAGCCCAAGCTGAAACACCTCTTATAACTTCAGTAGGAAAGGGCCAGGCTAAACTGCTTTGAGATTAACAGATCGATAGATCAAAGGCAAGTCTGTTCCCTTTGCCATCATCTTAGCAATGCTGCCAGGCAGTTATATCCAGCTATACAAGACCAGACTGAAAGAGACATTAACATTTAAAATACACATTAAGCATAAAAAAACAAAGAGAGAACATTTACATTTGGCAGACGCTCTTATCCAGAGCGACGTACAACAGTGCTTTGATTCCATTAAGAGAATTATCTCTGCTAGTACAGACAGGTTAGAGTCCAAACAACTCTTCAGTTCAGACACTGTTACAACAAAACCATTACTAATACCTAGAGATAAAGATACACAACTATCCACAATATAGGAGCATTACAATAAGAGATTTAAACTAGTGCTGATTTAAGTGCTCCACAAAGAGATGTGTCTTCAGTCTGCGTTTGAATACAGTGTGGGACTCTGCTGTCCGAACAGCCAGTGGGAGTTCATTCCAACACTTCAGTGCAAGGACAGAGAAGAGTCTTGAGGCTAGTTTTCCACGTGTCTTGAAGGATGGTGTGTCAAGCTGAGCTGTATTGGATGTTCTAAGGGTTTGAGGTGCAACTTGAGACTTTACCACTGCCATTAGGTAGAGAGGGGCTGGTCCATGTCTTTTTTTATAGGCAAGCATCAGGGTTTTGAATCTGATGCGAGCAGCTACAAGAAGCCAGTGAATGCAGCAGTGGAGAGACGTGAGAGAACTTGGGTTGATTGAAGACCAGTCGAGCAGCTGCATTTTGGATCAACTGCAGGGGCCTGATGGCTCTCATAAGAAGACCAGCCAGGGGTGAGTTGCAGCAGTCAAGTCTTGAGATGACTAGAGACTGGACAAGTACCTGGGCGGCATCCTGGGTCAGAAAGGGTCAGATCCATTGAGGACCACACTCACAGGTTCAAATAATATAGAAAAAAATATGATTTTTCAGGTTATTCAGGCTATTACACATTTGCATGCCTTTCTTCTTTATGGCCGTTTCCATGGATTGCACATTTTGTATGTGACAACACCCAGTGGAGGTTGGCCAATAGAGGCTGCCACCCTCCATGGTGGAAATGTATTTTCATTTTTTAAATAAACATTTTTAAATAATACCTACTGTATTTTAAGTATGTATGTGCTAAACATGCAAAATAAAATGCAATATACCAAATATACTGAAGAAAATTAACTTCTTGGTTCATTCTCTGTCTCTTCTGAGGTGACAGAAATATTACCTAGTGATTGAAGCAGCAGCCAATCACTGACCTGATGACACGAAATACTGCATAGCAGCAGAAATTTTGCCAATCAACATCTTCAATTCTGTCACCTAAAAGGCTTCATTTATCACCACAGCAGAGTCAGTCCGTGGTTTTATGAACTTCTGACCGTATTGACATGCAATGCACAACTCTCAAAATTTCTAATAAGTGTTTTTGCTCATTGTATTATACATGTTTCTAAATCAGACTCTAATCTAATGATACAAGCTATACTTTCTATTTCTGCACAGTTGCATGCAACTAATGACAGCTTTCATTAACTATTAGTCTGCTGATTTTTAATGGCAATTAAATAGTTACTGACTTTTTCACAAAGCAATAGTGTCCTTCATTTTATGTTAAATAAAATTCACTGAATATAGTTCAAACAGCCAAACCTACAATATTTTTCACCAGCTGCCACTGGAAAACACACAATCTCCACATGAGTCAATGAAAGACTATGATAGGCCCATTGTCCCCCCTCCAGCACCTTTACTAATATGCTGACTGGTTCTTTCTACTGACAGGTCGGACTCAGCATGTTAAGCGCCGCAGGCTGTCCCATTCATATTCAACCAGTCACCAGTCTTATCCTTATGTAATGTCTCTGGATATATGTAAAGGTTATTTTGTGACATCACAAAAACTCTAAGTTCAAAATTGGCTATTTTTGCAACTTAGAATCCATGCAGCACTGTTCATATACTTGCATATTGTCTGTATATCTACTAGGGGACAATCATGCCTGAAAAACATCAACTACTGGTACAAGAACATTTTCCGTTTTAGCACAACCAGGTTAAAACCTGAGCATAACATCAGCTGCAGGGACTATTTTGTAATGTTCAGTCTACTGCTGAAATCCCCACACTGTGCTATACTGCCCCTTATTTACTACAACTTGCAGAGGCATTGCATTAATTTCCAAACACAACATATGTTCTGAATGTAGTGCTGCTTTCAAGTGGCATTCATTTAATCAGAATAACAAATTTCCCATCAGGAAGCAACACATGAACTGCCCAAAATTTACCCCCCTGTCCTTTCTCCCCAGGCAGGTCATGACTGAAGTTTCCTTGAGCATGGCACCCAACTGCTCCATGGGTGCCATGGATAGGGGCTGCCCACCACTTCAGAAATATGTTCTCACTCAGTGGTGGTTTATGATATGAGCAGCTGCCCAGGATGGCTTCCCAGTGGAGGGGCTGTTCGCCCAGGGCCCCAAACAGGCTAGGACTGCTCCTGTTCTCACAATTTTCACTTGTGTATGTATGTGTCTTTCACTGCATGGCTGGGTTAAACATGGAATGTGTGCACACTGTGTGTGCAAGCAGATTTGCCAATAATTTTGCACGTTATTACATATAAACAGTGTTGGGACCGTTCCTTTAAAAAAGTAATTAGTTATAGTTACTCACTACTTGCTCAAAAAAGTAACTTAGTTAGTAACTGAATTACTCTATAATAAAAGTAACTCATTACCAGGGAAAGTAACTATTTGTATTACAGTTAAAAAAAGTTACTTGTCAAAGAATAAGGATTTGTTTGAAAAAGCAGTCTTCAGTCAGTTGAAATGAGTAGATCAGAAAGGTGTTTGTACATAACTTTTGATATTTATTGCACATCAACAGACCAGTGCACGATAAAATCCTTTAAAATACCAAATCAAAAAAAAAAAAAAAAAAAAAAGCAAAAGTAAACAGTTACACTATATAAAGTGCATTTACATCTATCAAATTCAATTAAATTCTCTCAACCTGAGACAACTGGTTTGTTCACAACAGAAGTAAACTTAATAACAAAACCTCTATAGTCTTATTCTTCAAAAATCAAGCCTTTGCTGCTTGGCGGACTTTGCTCTGAGTCCTTTGCTAGTGGACGGCTGTGGTGTCGGTGTTTCTAGCCACTAACTTCGTAGCTGCGTGGGTCGTTGTGAGATGCTTTATTAAATTAGAGTTGCTTACAGTGGATGTCGACAAAGTCTTCGCCCGAGGATATAATGTACACATTACATGCACGTTTTTGCCTTTACCCTCAATGAATTTGAAATAATGTTTATATCACCTTGAAAATGCTAACTTTTCTTCGGCTTGATCTTGATTTGCCATTTCTTCCTCTACTCCGTTTGTGTCGTGCGTCACTGGTGTGCTTCGGCACACGTGTAAAAACACTGGCTCTGATTGGCTACCATAACGCTCCCTTAGCCAATCGCTTACTGACTTAAGTTAAACAGGTGTTACACCGAGAACTGTGACCTATCGAGATCTGTGACTTCGCCTATCAAGTCACAGATCTCGATAGTTCACAGTTCTCGGTGTAACACCTGTTACTCCTCACTAGCCTGAGCAGAGGTCCGCTCGGATTACTGTTAGTATATCAATATATAGTAACGCACCTCTTTTAATGACCAGTAACGTCAACGGCGTTATAACGACTGGAAAAGTAATTAATTATTTTATCCCGTTACTGACAAAATGACGTCATTACGTAACGCCGTTATTTTTAACGCCGTTATTCGCAACACTGCATACAAACTCTTTAAAATTGAAAGCTAAAGTCAAGTACATCAAAAAATTTCAATGCAGCACAGTTTGGTCAAGTTGGGGGTCACCAACCCAATTTAAATATAGATAGTTATGAAGAGGAAGGCCCCTCCACCCTTGGGACCTTTGACAAAATCAACATTAATTGTAATAGTAAAGCTGGTTTAATATATATGACTATACATGTTAAATATATACATTTACAACAAATGTTTTTTAGTCATTTGTGTTCAAAATCTCTTACAAACAAGCAAACAGAGGCACATATCTCCTTCTAATAAACTAGCTTAAAGTAAAAAGAAGATTGTTTGAAACTTTGAAATGATACATGCATGCATGGTGGTTGTTGCTATCAGAACAGTTCAACCAATCAGATTATGTGGGTGGAGCTAAATGTTATATAATGCAAAAGAGACTTTTATAGTGACACTGCGTCCAAAATGAAAAACAAAAATTCTGTTCTCTAAGGTGAGATTGTGACATTCAAAATAAAGTCAAAATATCTGCAAATTCTCATTTTAACCCAAAACTTACTACTTACTACTTACTTTCAAGCCAGGCATGCTAAAATGGTCCAGACATTTGACTTCGAAGACTGCAAGTTTGCAATGCAAAGCTAATTTTATTCTGTTTGGCCTGCTGGATCTAAACATGAGCCAAAACCCATTCCACCACTACAGCTACAAACAGCCTGAGGCAGAGCGAGCTGTGTTAAAACAAAGCAGCGCATATGGGACACAAACACAGGGGCGGACTAAGCTGAGAAGATTGGACGTGGACGTTAAAAAGACAATAGATAATTCATAATAGCAGCTTTTAATTAACTCCGCTGTGCAGTGTGGCCCTGATTAATGTGTTCTGGTATATATATATATATATATATATATATATATATATATATATATATATATATATATATATATAATAAAACACTGCTTCCCACAGTCAAACTATAGGATCTTAGAAGAAAAACAAAAGAGAACAATGCAGAAACTGGGCTTTTGGGATATTTGAGAATTTAGAAATATATTGTTTAAGAAAATGTTATTTTAATTTTTCTGGAATGTGCTGCTCTGATCTCAACAAAACAGGAATTATTGATGTTGGAAAGAAATGATAGAAGCTATCAAAAAATAGTGTTTCTACATTATTATTCACTGTACTTCCATAAGGCCACTAGCAAGGTTGAAGAGCAACTCTCATCTAACTGAAGCTTTACCATATACAGTACCAATCAAATGTTTAGACACACTTTCTTATTCAGTGTTTTATTTTTTTTCCTGTATTGTTAATTGATACTGAAGTCATCCAGACTATGAAATACCACATAAGGAATTACATTGGCTCCCCATCACTCAACGCATCAATTACAAAATACTTCTATTAACATTCAAAGCTATTCATAATCTTGCACCTCCATATCTTTCAGATCTTCTTCACATTTCCACACCCATCTGCAACACTTAGATCATCTTCCTCCATTCACTTAACTGTTCCCCCTGTCCGTCTAGTTACCATGGGGAGCAGAGCTTTTAGCTGCTCTGCTCCTCAACTATGGAATTCACTCCCACCAGATCTTCGTAACTCTGATTCAATCTCACTCTTCAAATCTAAATTAAAAACCCATCTGTTCAGATTAGCTTATTTGACTTGATCTCATCTGTATTGGCTGTTTTCATTGCATTTACAAATCTTATTTTTATACTGTGTTTTTACTTATTTATATTTTATTTTTATTTTTATTTTTATTTTTTTATATTTTCTATTGATATGTACGGTGACCTTGATTGTCTAGAAAGGCTCCTATAAATAAAATGTATTATTATTATTATTATTATTATTATTATTATTATTATTATTATTATTATTATTATGTAGTAAACCTAAAAGTCTTAAAGCTACAAATATTTTAGATTTTAGATTATTCAAAGTAAACACACAACTGATGCCTCAAACACATTAAGAGGGCAAGAAATGCCAGTAACTAACTATTGACAAGACAAAGCTGTTAACTGAAAGCCATTCCAGGTGACTATCTCATAAAGCTGGCTGAGAGAATGCCAAGAAAGCTGTCATCTAAGCAAGAGTTGCCAACTTTGAATTATCTAAAATCTAAAACATATTCTGGTTTGTTTAACACTTTTTAAAATAATTCCATATGTATTTCTTCATACATACAAACCAGAATATTTTGATATGACTTTATATACGTAATTTACAACACACACACGTGCGCGCATGCACACACACACACACACACACACACA
>BRDA01090409.1:4378-29499 GCA_036984385.1 Crenuchus spilurus
CATCACATATCACACACACACACACACACACACACACACACACACACACACACACCTATTATATACATATATACACTACTGACAAAAAGTTAGGGATATTTGGCTTTCGGATGAAATTTCAGGATGAAACTAAAATGCTCTCTAATCTTTACAGGTGAACTTAGTGACCTTTTCTAAACTTTTCAATGTTCATGTCCAACTGTTCAATATTTCAGTATTTTTTGCGCAACTTGCTTTTCTGTAAAAGGAGTTTAATGACAAAATTCAAAACAGCTGTTTGATCCATGAATTCACCAATACATTTTCCTGGTTCAATTAGAATTGGTATTTAAACAGTCCTCCTCATCATGCTGTTCACATTTTGACAGCATGACACCAAGACAACACCTAACAACTGATCAACAGTACCTCACCATTGTGAGGCTTCAAACAGGATGTTCTCAGACAGAAGTGACGACTGAGTTTAGAGAGTCACAGAGTGTTATCAGCAGGTTGTAATAGAGATACAGAGAGACTGGAAGAGTCACAGAAAGGCATAGAAGTGGATGTCCTTTGGCCACATCCCACACTGATGACCACTTCATTGTGAACAGTGCCCTGCAGAACTGGATGATGAATGTCACACAACTCCAGGCACATTTAAGGGAGGTGAGAGGCACCCAAGTGTCACGTCAGACTATTCAAATCTGTTTAGATCAGTGTGCTCTGAGTGCTAGATGACCTGCAAATGTACCTGACCACACAACCAGGCACAGAAGTCACCATCTTGCATGGCCCAGGAAGCATTGACGCTGGATGAGGGACCAGTTGGCTTTTCACTGATGAAAGTCAATTCATGCTGAGCAGAAATGATGGCCGCCAACATTGTTAGAGATGTGAAGTAGAGCGCTATGCATCAGCCACTGTTGTCACCGACAGGCCTTTGGTGGTGGTGGTGTTTACAGTGCTGGTAGGTGTGTAGTCAATACAGAACTGCCTACACTGTATGAATGGTACAGTGACAAGCCCAGACTACTTAAATAACATCATTAATAATATCATTAATATCATTCCTCACCTAAAAGAGGAAACGGTTCACTTAATGTCTAATATACCTCAAGCTTTCACATGCAGCACCGATACCAGATAATCAACATACTTCAATTCATTGTACATTTTAAGATCTTTTTATAATGTGATACTAAAGTTTATTGCAGGATACAAGTATTATATGGTCATTTCAGTCAGCGCAAATTTCATTTCTCTCCACAAGGTCACGATGACCATAACCTGATCTGTTGGACAGAGTAGTGACCCGGCGGCTCTCACGTTGCAGGGCCAGAAGTCAGATGGATGGTTTCTCGCCTTTTCACCAGCTTCTCCTCACACAATGACGACGGTGTCTGCACGTCCATACCAGCACTGCTTCACATCGTTTAATTACCGGGATTAGCCAACTCCAGCAGCATTCAGAGTGGAAGGAAGCAGCTGCTGCTATGGTAATTACAACCAAACACGGCTGTATGAACAGCTGTCTGACACATTTTTGGAAGTGTGAGCCACAAATAACAGTCGCAAAGAAAAAAGCAGAATGGAGAACAGAACTGTGCCACCAGTCATTAACAATAGGCTTCATTAAGGGTGTTGTTCTGGAGCACGCTTGGGCTCGGAAGATCACGTTTCACTTTATATCAACAAATGTGTTGGCGGTGGGGTGAGCTAATGGTGAAAACGTGCAGAGATGTTATCTTCTCTTTTCGCCTTCTGCTAATGCGAGAATCAGAGAGCTTACAGGACATAGATGCTATCTAAAGGTAGCAGGTGCTGCTGCTTTCTGTTGTCCTGAGCTACACCAGCTGACATTAACTATAGATCATCCTACATTGTAAAAAACAGTGCTGTAGTAGGCCTGTAAGAAAATATCGATACACAGAATTATCTCGGTATTATGTTCTGTGATACTGTATTAAATCTAATAAAAAAAAATGTTAACAATTTTCAATTAATACTTTTCAAGTGAAGTCTAGCAGCCAACAATGGTTCATATTGTGTCCTGCACTAAAAAAAACAAAGGATTCATGGAAAATCTTGTAGACTAAGACTGTCAGTCTAGCAGAACCCATAAAATGTCTGCCAAAAAATGCTTTCCTATGAAAACCTTATTACTAAGAAAAAACCCTTCCTAATAAGTAAAACATTTGTGGAAGAACACGTTCTGTTGCTAAAATGTTCTTAAAACACAAGTGGTTCCTTAATTTCAAGGAAAATTCTTTTTTGACCACTAGATAGCTGTGTTGTAATTTATCTTTAGCCATTGGATTCTTCTAGTCTAACAGAAACAAGAAGTGTAAGGACATTACATTGACAGTGTTCCTAAAATTTATTTTAAAAAATCACAATACATCACCTTAATTACAGTATTGCAATATAGCAGAATATAACTCCTGTATCATACATATCATATCAACAGGTTTTTGCAGTAAAAACACTATTCACAAGTGAATTAATCATTTTAAGGAAGTTTTTGTTTTATTAGTGAAAATATTTCTATTGTACTTTCAGATCATTTTGCTTGCTTAAAGCATTCATTCTTACATCTGTCAATACAGTCATATAAATTTACTCAATAAAATGACTTCAACTAAGTAAAACATGCTATATGAGTATATGGCCTGTGTATAGACATTTTACTTGTTTAATACTCTCTAATGAAATTATTAATATTTATGCATGTTTCAATATACTTGTGTAGGAATTCAACTAGAACTGCAAAAACAGTGTGCATATATATATATATATATATATATATATATATATATATATATATATATATATATATATATACTATTTGACCTATTTCAATATATTTATACTCGTATTATGCCATAATGTTTATGAAATTTAGTACAGAAATATCTGCTAACACAGCATAATTTAATACATTGAAATATGATAACTTGACACTTGTATAAATTTGAATAAGCTTAGAATAATCCTCCAACAATCCAACATTGATAAACATTAGAAATATTGATGAGATTTAAGATGGTTTTACTTGCCAATGTCATTCTTGTGGTGTAACCTAACCTGGCCCTCAGTGAAGGAGGAAAAGTGTTGGTGCAGGCTGAGGTCAGGGGGGTTAAGTCAAAGAATACTGAAAGTAATTAAAACCAAACAGCAATTTGATGATACATCAGGGCTCATTTTAACGTTATGAGACAAAAACACATTGCTCAAACACATCAGGTCCAGTTTCTTTCCAGTGTTTTTTTATGAGGGAAAATAAAAACACAAGACGACAATGAACTCTCTTTCCTGAATCCTCCAGAACTGACAGTTCTCCCCTCAGGCTCTGCACCACCTACTGAGAGAAGGTGAAATATCATCACTGACTGGCGTGGAGGGTCAAATTCACTATATTAGCTTCTGTAATCCCTCTTGAAAGAGCTCATATCATGGAAAACTGAATTTCCCTTGCTTTTTCAATAAATCAGAAATATGCAGCGTTAATGTTTCCAAACACATCAATCACTGCCTCAGTCCATATATGGAAACTAAACTTCAAAAACAGCCTATATCAAATTCCCTGTTTTTGTGATGCCACAGAAATCAACACATTTACATATACCCATCAATTCAAGAGCTAAAAGCTCTGCCCCCGATACCAAACATCTGTAAACTTTGAGTAACAAACAGCTTGTAAATGTAGAGTAACAAACAGCCTGTTTAATTATAAGAGATAAAGAGAGGTTGGTAAATGATACTGTAAACAAAAATAATGACTAATTTAGCAGATCTGTGTAAAATATTTATACACTTGAGTATTGTAATATGTTATATACACACAGTACTTACAGTATCACAGTATATTATAATTCCTGTAATTCCTGTCAACTTAATTTCATTTGTTAATGTACATTCATTCTTGCATTTCTACAAGAGGCAATTTTGGGCTAGTAATGAGATTAAAAAAACATAATTGTATTAATTCATACAGGTGATTGTAATCATGAGTTGGTTCAAAAGCAGTATTCTTGAAAGGCTGTCTTTGAGGAGTAAATATGTGCTGAGGATCTCCAGTTTGTCAACAAATGAGTGAGAAATGGTGCAAGACTAATCAAAATACCCATGATCTCCAATCCCTCAGATGGCACTGCACCAAGAACAATCATTCATCAATAGCTGATATAACCAGTGGTGTCTCTAGAACAGGAAGCCAGGTGGGGCACAATAAATTCTGTGCGCAGCATCCCACTCATCAGCAAAACTACAGACAAACCTACTTGCTCGATTAATTCAACCACAAATGCACATCAATGAAATTCCAAAAAGCATAATCGAATTTGGCACCCCCGACATGAGATGCATGGTGGGAGAAATACCTGTGATAATTCTGTTGCCTTTACTTGATGCTTTTCAGTGGCAAGCTGCATAACAACGCTGATACCATAAACAATATTCACATAAGCTCACATATGCAAATATTTCATTTTTTATTGGCTGCTTCCAGCATGGGGCCAGAATTAGCGTGCCATGCAGCTTATTATTGAAAGCATGTTGCACATGCGCTTTGTTTTCTACTGCACACTTACTTAAACAGAGGCTGATGAGCCTGCCCCATACACATTATCTTAGTGAAAACTGCTGAAAGTACTGACCTTACAGAACACATACAGGAATATTTTAATGTATTGAGAACTACATGCCATTTTCATAAGTCATATACACAACAATGTTATAAAATTTAAATAAAATAAATGTAAACAAAACAATTATGTCACACATGCCAGGCCTTACCTGCCCCTAATGTAGAGATGTCCCTTGATATAACCACACAAGCAGGGGATTATTTTGGCAAACTTTTGTCAAGTGCCACAATATGGAGTTATGTTTACAAATGCCACCAACTTAACATTGCAAAAAAAAAAAATCTTACCATGTGCAGAAGTGTCATTCACTTCTCTCTGAGACATCTTAGATGGCCCATCACACAACACATGCATTGTGCTCAGATGAATCAGTATTGTGGATCTTTTTTTGGAAGAATGGATGATGTGCACTTCAGAGTAAGGACTAAAAGGACCATCCAGACTGTATTCAGTAATAACTCCAGCCAGGCTCTGTCATAGTATGGAGTTTTGTCAATGCTCTTGGCAAAGGTCATTTATACTTCTGAAAAGTGCATTTTAGATTTTAGAACAATGTATAATGCCTTTAAGATGGCATCTTTTCCAGGGACAGTCATGCATTTTTCACAAGACAGTGCAGAACCACATGCTGCACACATTACAAAAGTCATGACTGTAGAAGAAGAGGGTAGAAGTCTGTACTGGCCTGCCTGCAGTCCTGGCTTGTCCCCAATAGGGAATGTGTGGAGAGTTATAATACAGAAAATGCGATGACAACACTGTACTATTACACACATTAAGATGTGTTTGCAGGAAGATTATGACAAAATAACACCTGAAACACATCATCACTTAGTACACTCAGTGTCTTTTAGGTGTTTTAAGGAAACATTACAAACAGGTAAATGCTTTACCATCCCAGCACTTTTTTTGTGAATATGCTGTACACCTGAAATACAGGAATAACAAATGAGGTGAACTTAACCAGACAAAATATGAAATATCTTGGGTTCATGCTATCAAACAAATAAAAGGATATACGTTAAATAAAAGTAAGAAACACCACATTTTTTTGCAATTTCCATACTGATCCAACCTTTTCTGTTAATGAGTTTGTAAATAAATTAATCTAATAATAATATTCCAAAAACAATCTGAAAATGACAAACGTAAATACCTTCACCAGATGTTAAATGACTTTATACTAATTATCTGAATGCTCTTCATGTGGAAAAACGTTCCTGCCACTGGAATTCCATCACAGATCTCCCAGGGGTTTCTGTCACATTATCCCAAACATTCAGAATCAGCATTCCTTACCGCAGCCTGTCTCCCTCATGTGACTCTCCTCCAGCATTCCTTTCATGTTTTAGAGTTTGATCTGCAAAAAGGGAGAAGCACTTCATCTGCTACACAGTGCTGAACTGCAAAATTATGTCTCATTATTTCTCAGAACTTTTACATAAAAGTAAAAGAGTGTGGATAGACACTGGGTCAGTACCTTTCTCAACATTGAGCCTATACTTTTCCCATCAATGGGTCAGCACCTTTCCTGTCATTGGGTCAGTACCTTTTCCATCACTGGATCAGTTCCTTTACTGTCACTGTGCCAGTACCTTTCCTGTCATTGGGTCAGTACCTTTACTGTCACTGGGCTAATACTTTTCCCATCACTGGGCCAGTTCCTTTCCTGTCATTGGGTCAGTACCTTTACCATCACTGGGCTAATACTTTTCCCATCACTGGGCCAGGACCTTTCCTGTCATTGGGTCAGTACCTTTTCCATCACTGGATCAGTTCCTTTACCATCACTGGGCTAGTACCTTTCCTGTCATTGGGTCAGTACCTTTTCCATCACTGGATCAGTACCTTTCCTGTCACTGGGTCAGTACCTTTCCAGTCACTGGTCCAGAACCTTTTTCATCACTGTGCCAATACTTATACAGTCACTGGGTCAGTACCTTTCCAGTAACTGGGTCAGTACCTTTCCAGTAACTGGGTCAGTAGCTTTCCCATCATTGGGTCAATACCTTTCCTGTAAGTGGGTCATTTACTTTACTTACACTGTTTCAGTACCTTTCCTGTTTCTTTGAAGGGTCTGCCTTGAATACCTTTATTTATGAAACATAATTGTGTCAGATTGTGTGTAAAGTTGTATTGACTGTGAATATACCCTTAAAGGTGCAGTGTGATTTTTAAGCTCCCATTTATGCCTACAAAGAATGGTTTATCAAACATGATCTTCAGACAAAAGTCCAAATTTTGCTTCTTAGATTAAAATTGAAGCTGCAAGGGTAACGTTTGCTAACAAAAACTAGAACTAAGTAGTCACCTAAATAACTCTACAGAAGTCAGATTTGCACTCCCAAACATTTCCATCTGAATTAGGGTGTAAAAAATGCAGATTTAACATTTTTTAAACAAAATTTGTGGGAATTATGTTAAAGTGACAGATGTAAGTGAAATAAAAATAATCTACACACAGAGGTTTTAAATCATTGGATCATTTGTTCAATTGATACTTGATTCAGAATCAAAAACCAGAGTATGAAAAAACTGTTCATTATTTAATTCTAATATATATATATATATATATATATATATATATATATATATATATATATATATATATATATATATATATATATATATATAGGCTTGCATTTTGTGCTTTTGATTTAATGTTCCAAATAAAAATGTGAAATAAATAAAACAGACTGGAACTGAATTTGATTTAGTTTTTTTAATTGTTGCGTTTGTGTAACCCAGAAGTTACTTGTAACTGTGGTGTTTGGATCATTGATCCTGGATTGGATGTCACCTATTTGTTCTAGTGTGAGCATGCGTGCATGTAATGCCGCCATTACTATGTGTTGATTGTAGACATAAACAAAGCCAGATTTCGTCTGTCTCTGCTTGTTTCTCTTGGGCTAAAAGTCAATCAGTCTCAAAAATCAAATTACAAAGATGTGTGTCATCTCGGCCTACATTTTACAGCATCGTGCCGTGATCTAAAGAGCAGAAGCAAATAGATCTATAAGTATAAGTGCATATCATAACTCATTAAGAGGTTCTGAGGTTGCTTAGTATTACTTGGTATTTATAGTATTTATATATAAGAAATCATGACTACCTGTAAATACTCAGGCAAGGTGAATATTGTAGGTGCATTCCCTTTTTTAGCTGTGCTCTATGCAATGTGCGGTTGATCATCTTTGGCTCAAAATGTTGGCTGCATATTCTTGCTCCCGGCCCAGGTTCACAGTCCCGTCTGCAGTTTCTGACCCATGTGTCATACCGGTCTTTATCCTTGGTTTTGTCTGGAAATCTAAAATGATATAGTATTTTAGTAAAGTCCTGCACTGCCTGGAGGCTGCACTGCACTTATGTGGTCAGTTTTTATTTGATGAGGTCAGTCTAGGGCTGCTTATGTCATGGCTGAAAGTGTTGGCACCCCTGAATGTTTTCCAGAAAATGAAGTATTTCTCCCAGAAAATTATTGCAATTACACATGTTTTGTTATACACATGTTTATTTCCTTTGTGTGTATTGGAACAACACAAAAAACAGGAAAAAAAGGCAAATTTGACATAATTTCACACAAAACTCCAAAAATGGGCCGGACAAAATTATTGGCACCTTTTCAAAATTGAGGGTAAATAACTTTGTTTCAAGCATGTGATGCTCATTCAAACTCACCTGTGATAAGGTGTGGGCAATTTAAAAATCACACCTGAAACCAGATAAAAAGGAGAAAAGTTGACTCAATCTTTGCATTGTGTGTCTGTGTGTGCTGTCTGTGTGAACTGTCTGAGGACTTGAGAACCAAAATTGTGGAAAAATATCAACAATTTCAAGGTTACAAGTCTATCTCCAGAGATTTTGATGCTCCTTTGTCCACAGTGCGCAACATTATCAAGAAGTTTACAACCCATGGCACTGTAGCTAATCGCCCTGGACATAGACGGAGGAGAAAAATTGATAAAAGGCTGCAACACAGGATAGTCCGGATGGTGGATAAACAGCCCCAATCAAGTTCCAAAGAAATTCAAGCTGTCCTGCAGGCGCAGGGTGCATCAGTGTCAGCTCAAACTATCCCTCAACATTTCAATGAAATGAAACGCTATGGCAGGAGACCCAGGGGGACCCCACTGCTGACACAGAGACATACAAAAGCTAGACTGCAGTTTGCCAAAATGTATGAAAGTAAGCCAAAATCCTTCTGGGAAAACATCTTGTGGACAGATGAGACCAAGATTCTACTACATCATTCTACTGTATACCGAAAACAGAATGAGGCCTACAAAGAAAAGAACACAGTACCTACAGTCAAATATGGTGGAGGTTCAAAGATGTTTTGGGGTTGTTTTGCTGCCTCTGGAACTGGGTGCCTTGACTGTGTGCAAGGCATCATGAAATCTGAAGATTACCAAAAGTTTTTGGGTCACAATGTAGGGCCCAGTGTCAGAAAGCTGGGTTTGAGTCCTAGGTCATGGGTCTTCCAGCAGGACAATGACCCCAAACACACTTCAAAAAGCACCCAGAAATGGATGGAAACAAAGTGCTGGAGAGTTCTAAAGTGGCCAGCAATGAGTCCGGATTTAAATCCCATTGAACACCCGTGGAGAGATCTTAAAATTGCTGTTGGGAGAAGGCACCCTTCAAATATGAGAGACTTGGAGCAGTTTGCAAAAGAAGAGTGGTCCAAAATTCCAGTTGAGAGGTGTAAGAAGCTTGTTGATGGTTATAGGAAGCGATTGACTTCTGTTATTTTTTTCCAAAGGGTGTGCAACCAAATATTAAGTTGAGGGTGCCAAAAATTTTGTCTGGCCCATTTTTGGAGTTTTGTGTGAAATTATGTCAAATTTTCCGTTTTTTCCTCTGTTTTTTGTGTTGTTCCAATACACACAAAGGAAATAATCATGTGTATAACAAAACATGTGTAATTGCAATAATTTTCTGTGAGAAATACTTTTTTGAATTTTCTGTAACAAATTCAGGGGTGCCAACACTTTCGGCCATGACTGTATTTACTAGCTTTGAGTTGGCTATGCCAGGTTTAGTAGTAGCGTGACAGAGATACAGAACATTAGACTGCTGATCTACATAGCTACCTACATATAATTGCAAATAATGAACTTACTAAATCTACATCAGGTCAGGATACGAAACCCGATGTTTAGTGCTGACAAACTGTACTAAAAATAGGCCTCTTAGCCTAGCTCAGAGATTTTTTAAATAATACTATCCCTGGCCTATTTATTCATGTCAGTGAAGTAGACTGTATATGTAAGCACACGTTTCTGAAACCAAAATAAAAATAAATAAATAAAGATATGTGGCCGCAGATATGGAACAGCATTGACGAGGTGTCGTGTTGACATCATGTGCGAATGTCACATAATACAAAGCACACACAAATTTTCGTGCCTCAATGTCATTTCTTCAAAGAAATAATTTTGAAACATTTACTGCCACAGATTGTTTCCCATCATTTTCACCCAATTTTGCTGTTTTTATTTTTTGCCCCACTCAGAAGTCCGTAACTTACACAAACACTAAAAAACTAAATCGAATTTGGCTCCAGTCTGTTTAATTAATTTCACATTTTTATTTTGTAAATCAAATCAAAAGGACAAAATGCAAGTCAATATTTGTTTTTTGGTATTATATTCAAAAACGGAAATGAAATTTTGTCATATTCTGGTTTTTGATTCTGAATCGAATATCAATTGAACGAATGATACACGGGTTGTTTTAAATGTGGAACAAATGATTTTGCTTTTGCACTTTATCCTCAAATTTAGAAATCAGTTATATTGCAATGCACACAGTTGTATGCTGATGATTTGAAAATAAACATCCCAAACACATCCACCAAACAGAAATTTCAAATTATAGAGCACAGTTAACACATTGTAAAAAAAATAAACAATATATTTAATGTGCCATAGCTTTTTATGGGCCTATTTTTACATTTATTTCCTAGAATGTTAAATTGAGTATATAACGAGTAAGCATGCATTAAGATGTAAATGCATGCATTAAAATGCTGTTCTGTGTAGAAGAGGTTTTAAATGAGAAAGACTTTAATGAGAGCTGCACTGGCCGTATTGTGAAAAAGGCTCTTCAGGAATCCTGATATTATCTTTCTTGCTGTGAGCACACATCCTGCAGTGAAAGGAACCGTGACGGATTGGTATTATGATCCTTGCTTACTGGCATTATGTGGATATTACTGCGGACAACTATAAAGTTTAATTGTGCCGTCGGGGTCAGCCTGGCGAGCTTGGTGGTGTTGTCATACACGGTGAAGGAGAACGTGGTGAATCTCACACACCGTCTCATTATGTCCTGAACCTTAGTCCAGCTGTTCACATTAGGCTTTTATTACATTGCTCTGGTCACAGCTGTGTTGGCATGCGGTTATATAGGATGCTCGCCGCAAGAACAAGCAAGGCAGCCATCCAAATTGCATTAGCGCACTTGGAGCGGGTTGAGAAAGCAAGAGATAGTGAGAATTACAAAACAGAAGATTGAATTTACCAATCAAATCATTTGGAAACCTGAGAGCAACTATACAAACCCTGAGAGATGCACTGAAGAAATGTTCTTTACAAGCAAAACCATCATAAATCTAGTCTAAATAGCTCAAATTTCTCCTCTTAAGCTGGATATAGGATGATATAACTTATAATATTTTACGGTACTTTATTAAGGACAATTATCAGTGCTGGTACTGAATGTAATCAGTAATCCACAACAAATACTCAATTCTGTTAACATTCTGTTTCCAAGCAAAGTGCCTTTTGTTAACCCAATTCTCTCCCCAATGTAGTGGTAGCCAATCAACGCACCCATTTGCTAGGACTCTCCCAATCAGTTTTAATGTCCCTGACTCCAGGAGGGTGAAGACTAGCACATGCCTCCTCCGATGCATGTAAAGTCAGCAACCACCTCTTTTCCAAATGCCCTCAATACATAATTTCTGGGCAGCTTATCAAGCTCGGAGGAAAGCACAATATCCCCAGCTCTGATGGATTGGCTGGCAGACTTTTAGCAGTAACATCTACCCACCTGGAGACCACAGTCAATTTTGCTCTCACAGGTCCTGGTTGCTGATGATTGACCAAGATTCAAACTTCAAATCCTTCTATCATAGTGTCACTCAGGGCCCCAAACGTACTTTTTAAAATGTGTTTAAAATTACAGATGGATATAACTGGCCAATAGACAGCAAACTGACTTTTTTTTAAACAGAACAGTCTCAGATCTTTTCACTGTCCAACAATAGCTACTATTTACAGCATGCAGGATATTTTTTAAGCTTGTTGAGCTACTGTGGATACACATGTTCTTCACACACATCCAACAAAGCATTAAAACTTTCTGTTGGGTGGTGTTCACGTCACTGCAGCATTTTTGTACACAAACCTCTTTACTTTCTGCAGAATGCTGCAATCCCAAGTTAATTAACCTTTATATGAAATTGCAGCTTTATGATCCAGCACAAACATTCCAAACCCATTACTTTACAGTATTCTGTGTAATCCAAATATCCTGATAAATGTCCTATCCTGTGACATCACCTAGTGCAGCTTGCATTGTAATGGTCTAAAGTGGTACTGTAGTATGTACAAACATTAAACAACACATAAACCTGACATGGCTCCTACACTAGATTTAGCCAAAATAGAACAAATATCTGATCCCCAGAATTAAAAACCAAATACTTACAAATAAATTTATAGCTAAATAATCAACTTCTTTGATTCATATTTTGAGCTGATAATAATTCTTTACAGATTTTTGAGTCCCAAATAAACAGAAGTGAGCAATCTGTTTATATCCTGCTGAAGGTGCTCTCTTGAGGCAGAAATCTGAGTAGTAGGATTAACCTACATAGTGTCTCTTCAATGCTGTGCAGCCGGAAATAAATGCTTTCCGGGGCTAAAAATCTAAAACTGCCTACATTTTCAGTGTTCAGCAGGAAATTGTAAACATGTGATATTATACCACAAATCTTAAACAGTATTTATGATTATACAGATTCTTTTATATGTAAAAAAACAACATTTTGTATGTTTCATGCAATTCCTGAATAAAAACACTATTCAAAAACTACTAGAAAACTACTATAGATTCAGACAAAGAGTCATAAATAATAGAGCAGCACATTAAAACAATGCCAGCATAATTGTTAAAAAGTCTTACAATAAAATTACATATTTGCAAAATGAGAAACATTAGATGTTTAGACTGGATTTAAGATGGTTTCACTTGCTGCAGTATGCATTCAGATTCTATGCCAGTGCTCGTTTATTGAACAGCTGATTTAAACAGATAATATAAGTTTTAATTTCGGTTTCAGGGGTCAGTCCTGCAGTCATCTTACACACCGTCATGGATTGCATTTTTAATTGTCGCATCAAATTAAGCGAATCTTTGATCATTTTACAGTCCTCCCCTAGGTTGACAGTGCATAATAAATCTCCTGCCTCGGTCACGGAAGGGGCAGTCGACCCTATCTTTGCTAAATGCTTCATTTTTCCTCTTAATTAATTAGTCTCTCCAAGGCCAAAAACAGCACAAGAGTGGCATCCAGTCTCAGAGTGTGAATCTGTGTGTATCTGTGTGTATTTGTGTGCGTTTGTGTTCTCTTTAGGTAGTTGGGACCAGATTAATGTGGTTGTCAATCAAAGTGAAGGTGTTTGTTATAAAGCAGATATGTCTCAGTCAGTCTTGGCATGTCCAGACGCTGGTGAAGTGAAGGTTAATGAGAGAAAATGAGCTCCTATCACTGGTGGACTAAAGAATATTTCTGAATTCTCCAGATGTCTGGCCTCTCCTGAACATCTCAGCCACTCCAAAAGCACACATATGCTGCAATCATAACATATATTAGCTATTTTATTTCTGTAGATAAACAGCAAAAAGATGTATTTGAGAATACATAGAGTGACCACTCTGTAGCTGCTGTAGGCTGAATGGGGGGAGCTAAACTGCTATAGGCAGAATGGTGGATCTCAGGTGCTATAGGCTGAAAAGGTGGATGTATGTGAATGTATGTATTTGCTTTTCTGACATCACAAAAACAGTAAATGTAATTTTTGTACATCATATGTAGACAGTCTGGAATGATTAATGAACAATTAACCATGTGTCACGTCCCTGCCTGGGGCTCGCCAATATCCCTGCCTTTTCATCTTCCTTGCGTTCGTCCTACGTCATATCTCCACCCACTATGATGTCATCTCATTGTTCAGGTCTGCTTCCATGTTTATGTCCAATCACTGCCCGTATAAAGACTCCTCTGTGTCATAATTAGTGTCATCAGTGTATGTGGTGAATGTGCTGTATGTAATTACATGGTATTCCATGCTTGGTGTACGTTTGTTTAGACAGTGTTTGTAAATAAACTGTTCTGTTGAGATCCTATTCAAGTGTCTAGCCTTGGAACATCACACCATGCTACATCATACATATATCTTACAACAAAATCTCAATTTAAATGAATTCTTGCATGATTTGTTCTGTGAGATTGCCATTTCAAAGATACATGGTCTTGGGCTTTGTTTTAACAGGGATGATGAATGGATGGTTCAAGAACACATCTTCACCACAATAATGACTAATTATCATAGAGATGGCCCTGCTTTTGGCCTCACTCTTCACATATCAGCCAGAGGTTTGTTTTGGACTTTGGGCCTGAAGGTCCAAATTCTCCCTAAATGACCCTTTTGGAGGCCCTCCTGGCCATGCCAACTCAAATACACTGCTGGAAGACATTCATCTTGATGAACCCATGCATCATGTGTTTTTTCCTGGATTGCACTCAATTTCACTCTGATATTGAAACCGCCCCCCATGCAAAGGGAAAAAATCCCATCCAGTGACATTTCTGATTTTCAGTTTGCTGCTGGAAATTGATTTGCTTCATTTGACACACATGGCCTGATCAGCTGCACTGCTATGGGGTCACCTGGAATTCAAGACTTGGAATCTAATGATGTTTCTGAATGCAGTATGAAGCAGAACTGATATGTTCCCTTAAAATAAGAACAGATTATCAACACATTTCTCAACTCGTAAGGAAAACAGTTATCCAGCAATTGCTTTTGGTTTATGATTCTCCGCAGTGGAGGCAACAATATCCGAACTCAATTCATCTCCACAGCCGGCAGGACTGCATTAAAGCAGAATTGCTTTGACTGGGTAGAATATCACTGTGGTCTGCCCACATGGCTCAGTGCTGCTTTGGCATCAGCTTCCATTCTTTCCTCAATCATGTGTTGGGTGTATATGATGAGTGTTGGGGTGGTCAGGGATGTGTGGGCGGGTGGGGTTTTACTCGCTGGCCACAGAAGCCACCCTTCTCCACACGGCATTGGGAAAAAATGCTCTCATATTCAACTGTTTTATTAAAGTGCAAAATGTACAGACCATATATAGAATAAAAACTTCAAAAGTTTGAAATTCAATGTATTTGTGATGTCATGATGGTTAAAATCTCCTTCAAAAAGAGATTTTAATCTCAAGGGACTTCCTGGTTAAATAAAGGTTAAATAAATAAAAAATGTAGTAGGCTGAAAGGGTGGGACTAAACTGCTGTAGGCTGAATGGGCGGGGCTAAACTGTAGGCTGATGGGCAGAGCTAAATTGCTGCAGGCTGAATGGAATATTCTATAGTCAATTTTATTTAGCAAAATGATTTATTTATTTATGCTCTTATTTTTGATAAATAATGATTAATAATAATAATCTT
Organism: Crenuchus spilurus; assembly: GCA_036984385.1. NCBI lineage: Eukaryota > Metazoa > Chordata > Actinopteri > Characiformes > Crenuchidae > Crenuchus > Crenuchus spilurus. Next base: position 19,751 of record BRDA01090409.1, read on the forward strand.
CAAAAACAATAATAAAAACTTAATTATATTGAAGAATTTAAGTTTACTTAACTTTTTTTTTTCATTTATGACATAAGTCTAATTATAACATTCTAAAACAAATAGCAGCAACATTTTTGTGCTGCAGCAGGATAAACATAGGATATAGGTTGTTAAACATAATATTTTTTACTATTGGCATTAAATTGCTAAATTTCAAATATGTTTAATATTTTGCAAAAACATCTGCCACATTTGTGCATAAAAAGCTCTTGAATAGTCTCTTAAAAAGATTTCCTACCCTATGTACCTTGTGTCACCAAAGCATGATAACACAATCAACACAAGCCAGATGTTCAACTGAACAGAGGCCGTCTAATAAATGCAGCTAAACTTCAAATGCTGAACAGGCCACAGGGCCACTGTTAAATGATTCTGGAGGGCAATTTCATCTATCTTCCCCCAAGCCCCTCCAGAGGCCTCGAGACCCCAACAGTGATGAAATGCATGCAGGGATGCCTATGGATCTCTAGCTGCAGGCGTTAATCTTAGACGCAGTCCATCGATTTTCTATTAGCTGTGCTATTGCTTGTTTAGCAAAATACATCTAGCGGGGATTATGATTATCCCCAGGATGAGCATCAAGGAAGTGATTTAAGAAAGCAGAGTGTGGTGTATACACAGGGACAGATAACCTCTCCAGGCTCCACCCATAAATGTGTTGTTTCACAGGTTAAGCTTTACAGAATGCTGGTTAAAAAAACAACAAAAATCCACTAATGAGAAACCGTAGAATAAGTTTTGTTTGAAATAATCTTCTTGTTACTTGTGTTTCTTCATTTTGCACACTGAGCAGACACAGCAGAGTATATGAATGTTTATTAGCATATACAACAGCACACAGGTTTAAGCTATTACTCAGCATCAGGATATGAAACATATACTTAGCATAATATACACTGAGAAAAAGAAGAATATATACTGAGAAGAAGACCTGATGATTATTATTTTCTAAATAGTATACCAAAACCTCACACTTTCAATTAGTTTAATTGGTTTCCATTTCGCACATCATTAGAAGCAAAAAGTAGAGTTTATTGCATATTTTATTTACATATTTTTTCCTTTTAATTACCTCTTTCAAAGACAGTTCAGTAAATATTCTAAATAATTTAAAAATCTTTTAGTTTAGCTTTTATTTAAAACACAAACACTTTTATTTGAAACTCCTACACAGCTTATTTGCTTTTCTTTATATACATATTAGGCATATCTTTTTGTATTCATTATGTGTGTATATATGTCAAAATACAGATTCTTTTTCATTTAAAGCCTTTAAAAAGTCTTTAAAAGCCATTTTAAAAATTCAAATTCATTATTTGTTTTATTTGAATGTTTCTGTTTTATTTAACTATCTGACTGCACAACACTTTGAGCTGCCTTGTATATGAAAAGTGCTCAATAAATGACATTCTTTATTATTGTTGTTGTTTTACATCTCAGTTATGCAGATGCATCATTAATTGTAGACATAATAATCAACCTCCTTTGAGAAGTTAAGATTAAATCCTATACAGCAAAAAATATAACAAGATACATGTCACAATACAGCAGTTACAATATAATATTATACAGTTATATAAAATATTTTATTTTACAAACATAACATAGTGACTTATTGTGATACTGTAAGCAAAATGTGATATACTGTGCCAAAATACTGTGTGAAGATTAGAGTTGTGTATGTGTAAGAACCTGGTGATATGATATGGGAGTTGTGATATATTGTGGTATATTATGATTCTATAAGCAAGGTGATACATTGTAAATTATGTGTCAGTGTTGCAGCCTTATGCTACCATGTTGGAAAGAAAGAGTGTAATGTCTGAAGATAGATTACAACACTGCCATTTAGTTGTCACAGGTTTATACACAACACAAAATTAATCACCATCTCATACCAATTTTTACATTTAATCTAATTAAAATTCCACAAAACAAAATGTCACAATACTCAAATGTCCTTTAAAGACTGCACAATAATTGTATGACTTATGGGTGGAGCTTGGATAGGTGAATTAACCGGAGTCCTTTTTCACTTCTGTAATGTATTCACCACTGTCAGACCTGGAGGCTGTTTTTTGCGGTCAGGTGACGGACGGCCACCCCCCCAGCTGGGGAGATCAGTGACCCACACCTGGGGCTAATTAAGACAGCCTCCAGAGAACCAGGAGAACCACAGCGATACGCTCCCTTTCTCTGCCCGAGTGACTGTGAAGGAAATGCAGAGCTGATACTCCCTCATTCACTCCCATTCTTTCTCACACGCACACATACATCACTATTTATAGCCCCCCTACACCTCTAGCACTGGAACCAAGGCCAGATATTTTGCCCGCTATCGTCCTTCGCAGCAGTGCTCATTAGCACAATGCTCTGCTAATGTCCTTCTGTATGTTATCTTTAACTGTCTTTGCTTCCTGAAGTCTTTTTCTGAGCAGTGACTCTTTATTGTAACAAAAAGAGTCATTTTGCCTCTCTCTCTTAGCATGTAAAGTCTTCTTAAATCTATTCAGTATATCACATTTCTCATTATGTAGTAGATGCAAGAATATAATAACATTAACATGACTAATTTTATACCCTCAGATTGAATTTTATTACAAATGATTCCTTTAAAACAAGCTCAGTATTGAGAAACAGATGGAATAATTTTATAACTAGATCTTTGTACCAATATCATTATTTCAGCTCATTCTGGAAGTTATGGCTCTCCCCAATGACCCCCAAAGCCCCTGGAGACCCTGCTAGCTCTGCTAACTCAAAAACGCTTGTTTGTATCAGCTCAGCTAGAACTCACTGCCGGCTGTTAAGATATCATGATAAAATATTATTTCCCAGGATGAGCTCGGTTGCATCTTTTTGCTGCAATAGCAAAGAAAAATATGCAACGCAATCAATCCACTTCAGCCAACAAAACTGCCTAACACAGACAATGACCTTCATTTTCCAGGCGTCGATATTTTCAAGAGCTTTTATTTGTTCATATGAAGAGGAATTGATACTGGCCACTGGTACAGTTCAATTACAGCAAGAGCATCAGTGTTCTGATTTAGAGTGAGCAGGAGTCAAGGACATACCTCTACAGGCTTGTACTGAGGGTTGTTTTAACCTATGTTGAACCACCTTGGCAGTTCTGCAAGCCTCAGTTCAGAGAAATTCTATTACGGATGTTATTCAAACAGAAAGGACCATTTAAAGAGCCTACGTTCTGCATTTTTTCTAGAACTCCACTTATATATTTCATATAAACGAGCACTGTTAGATTTGCACTATCCTGAATTGTGCTTTGTTTAAACAGCAAAAATGTACAACATAATCATTTTCACTCTTTACTACTGTGTGTATCTTTTTGAAGCTTCAGGGATACGTTTGCTTTCTGACAGTCAGTAATAATCCAACATTAACTCAACTTCCACTCCAATAACTCTGCTACACACTATCTGCAGGAACAACACTCCACATCAATGACACAGGAATTGATGGCGCTAAATTGCTGTAAGCTGAAAGAGGAGGGGCTTAACAGCTGTAGGTTGAAAGAAGAGGAGTCAAGCAGCTTTATGTTGAATTGGCAGACCTAACAAGTTATAGAATAAATGCATAGAACTAAAGAGTTGTAGGGATGATGGGCAGGGTTAAACTGTAATAGGTCAAATGGGAGGGGCTTAACTGCTTTAGGCTAAATGGGATGGGCTAAATTGCTGAAAACTGAATGGTAATCTTCATTCTGAATGGGAGGAGTTATGCTGCTTTGGGCAGAATGGGCAAAGCTAATTTGCTGTAGACACAATGGATGTGTTTTACTACAAACTACTGTGTTTACAACCTTTATGTATTCAGAACTGTGTTTTTGCAGTTATGTAAAACGGCCAAGGCTGCCTAGAAACCTTACCAATGCTCGCCTGCTATATTAAGCTCTCATTAAAAAAAAAAAAGAATACAGCCCCCTTAAGGACACAATTCCATGTTTTAATGTAAATATTACTACATCTCTGCTCTTCATTTGATTCAAAGCAGCATCCAGGAAAACCATCAGTTACGCTTGTGTTTTTGTGTTCACAATTAGTTTCTGATTATAGTCTAAATGCCAAATGTTAGCCAGAGGAGACATATGCTTCATGCATTCAGTCCACCCCATCAGCTGCTTCTGCTGAGCACTACTTTGTTTGACATCTGTCCCGACACAGAGCTCCAAATGGGTCGTCGAGCTGTGCAAAATCAGCCTCTCTGACTGGCTTGTGTTTCAACAGTATCATCCCTACACCACTGAGCCAAAAGCTAAACAGCTGTGACCCCCGATAAGCAGAAATGTGTTGAGTAGCCTAAAACCATACTACAGTAAGAGTACTGCAATAATGAGTGCAGTAAAAAAGAGAAGTACCTTTACTAAAAAGTACAAAAGTATCAGCTCAAATGCTCAATAATCACTAAATAGTATGTTCTGTAAAAATACATAACAAATTTAAATTAAACACAGAAAAATTACATTACTAACTGATATACTTCAGTACAAGTTAAAGTACATTACGTTACTCACTGATATACTTCAGTACAAGTTAAAGTACATTACTTTACTCTCTGATATACTTCAGTACAAATTAAAGTACATTGCGTTACTCACTGATATACTTCAGTACAAGTTAAAGTACATTACTTTACTCTCTGATATACTTCAGTACAAGTTAAAGTACATTACGTTACTCACTGATATACTTCATTACAAGTTAAACTACATTACTTTACTCACTGATATACTTCAGTACAAGTTAAAGTGCATTACTTTACTCACTGATATACTTCAGTACAAGTTAAACTACATTACTTTACTCACTAATATACTTAAGTACAAGTTAAAATACATTACTCACTGATATACTTCAGTACAAGTTAAAGTACATTACTTTACTCACTGATATACTTCAGTACAAGTTAAACTACATTACTTTACTCACTGATATACTTCAGTACAAGTTAAAGTGCATTACTTTACTCACTGATATACTTCATTACAAGTTAAACTACATTACTTTACTCACTAATATACTTAAGTACAAGTTAAAATATATTACTCACTGATATACTGCAGTACAAGTTAAAGTGCATTACTTTACTCACTGATGTACTTCAGTACAAGTTAAAGTGCATTACTTTACTCACTGATATACTTCAGTACAAGTTAAAGTGCATTACTTTACTCACTGATATACTTCAGTACAAGTTAAAGTACATTACTTTACTCACTGATATACTTCAGAACAAGTTAAAGTACATTACCACTACATTGTTAATACATTAATCACTCTACATAATACCATGTTAAGTAGTAAATACTTTTTGGCCAGTAATTGTCAGGTTTAGGACAATAGTATGCTCTTTAGACTGACGGTTTGTGTTTATCTTCAGGTTGTGGTTGGGTGATCTGGGTGGGGTGGGGGGGTGTAGGTAGGCGCTGAGTCAATACGTTCCCTCTTCATGAGCACTTACAGAGAGGTCCTGTCACAGAGTTTATCAGCATTTGATAAGAAAGCATGCAAAGATAAACTGAAGGATTAGATCTGTTGTAATCTCCACAGGAAGAACTAAAATATCTAAACAAAAGCAGACAAACTGTGTATTTGCTGTAGCGAGGCAGAAAGGGGGTGTTTGGGACATCTAAGCATGTGGTCTGTAGTCATCCGTCAGTGAGCAAAAATAACATTGATTCAGCAACATTTCTGTGCCATACTGAATAATGAAGTGAATAGCATATTGACATGTCAGGAAGAGTTCATTAGACTTAGCTTTAAAATGAAAGTTGCTGTGCTGTAATCCTATCTGTTGTCTTTGTATGCATCTCTGTTTTGCTGAATAAGGATCTGTTTTATATAATATCGATCGGTAACAAAATATAACATCAAATAATCCTCAGTGAGCAATCACCTATAGAAGATTTATCTACCTTCCTTACGAAGGATCTTATGAGGAGAACAATGCTGAGGAACATGGAGTCTCTCAGTCTGAAATATTGATTTTGCCCTTCGTGCACAGTCTCAGAGCTGCATACATTAAAGCATCTGTGTGAACTAATGCCCACATTTTTACTAATACCATCACTGCCAGGCTCAGTGTGAGAGAAAATTATTCACCTCAGCATCTGCCAACAGCCATATCTCTGAGAAAAAAATAAAATCCCATATCCACAAGTTCCAGATTTTTCCATTTTGATCATATTTTGGAAAGCGAAATTAAAAAAAAAAAAATATATATATATAAATATATAATTGATATATGTAATATTTCACATTATGAGACTACTGTAAGAATATTAGACGATTATTCAGCCTCTTTATTTTAATTGTTTTAAGGCATTTTATCTGTAAAAGTGTGTTTGGTGGATCATATTTCTTATGTCATGAAACAACAAATATTGCAGGTGGTATCTGCTACTGGAATGCACCATCTAATTTTCATATGCAACATCTACCATCTTCAGCCATTACAGGAAATCATAGAGTTTCCTGCAGAGGACAATATGAGATCTAGAAGAAGGAACATTTTTTAATATTTTAAAATATGACAAAAAAAATCAGTGTGATTTATCAGCCATCATGTCAGTATGAGGCACATTAAAATAATTTTGTTTTTCCATTGATATCAAATAATATTTCTGTCAAAGCATCCCTAGTGTGATACATTTGACCTGAATATCAGTTGCTGCAACGTTATTTTGGCAAGTGAAATCATCTTAAACTGTAGGTCTGTATTGGAATATGTATCATGATTCAGGGGTTTTGAATCAATATATTGTGATACTCTTTAAAAAAAAAAAAAAAAAAAAAAAAAAAAAAAAAAAATGACGTGTTGTAATTATTTAAATCCAGTTTTAGGAAACTTGCATAGTATATTAATAGATATTGAATTAGAATAGAATTGTAAAACGACATGAAAGGATATTAAAATATATGTACCTTTAATGCACCAGTAAAAATGGTGGTGGTAGGGGTGCAGGATTGTGGCATGGGGGATGGTAAATATAACACAAAATGAACCACTGCCAGCAATAAAGTACATGTAGTATAAATATAATTAAAAATCAGTAATGTGTTTTTGAAAATTCATAGTGTCACAAAACATATACTTATGATACATTGATATTTTCACACATCCCTATTATGTTTTGTTAGCATATCTGATAGATCTGCCTTGTGAGCATGATCATTGTACACATTGTTGCAACATTGATATAACATTGTGATTAAGTTATATACCTATTTGGTCACTATTAGATTTTTTTAAAGGGTCATTTATGATTTTTTTTGTTTGTTTTAAAATCAGTTTTATATAGACATTATTGGCTGATAGTGTGATTTTGCTTGTTTAAAAAAATGGGTGAATAATCATATCATGTTCTTTAAAACATGGCCTATTGAGAAATATGACAAATACTGAATAGATTTAAGGTGATTTCACTCGCAGTGTAGGTGATGCGAGATGGAGGGGAATAGAAAGCTCGCTCCATTAGTGCCAGCTGAGGCGCAGAGGCCTAATCATACTCGTGTTGTAGGCGCTGTGACAGCGCTGTTCACTTTAACAAGCAGGATAGTAGGCCGCGCTCGGACAGCCAACATAAATCTCACCAATCCCCAACCTGCGGGGAAAATGAGCGGAGACCTGACATCCGGCCCTATTATGGACTAGCTGATGTAAGACTTGGGGTAGGACGTGCTTGTATTACTTTCATATAGAGCTGCAGTGCACTATGGGAAGTATTAGAGTAGGCCCGTTTGAGCTCAGCTTTGAGTTTCCTCTGAGTTGTCACTATGCAGCTGTAAATGACTGTCCAGATCACCTTCAAAACAACAGGAACTCTGTAAATGACTCTCTCCTTGCAGCTCTGCTGAAACTGAAGATGCAATAACAGGCCTGCCGAGGCTGTGTAATGTGGAATTTGCATGCTAATGCGCTAACATTACAGACCCAAGACTGACCCTGCACATCCTCATTTTTGTGAGCCATAGGGTGTCTCATTTCTCATTTTGGGGTTCAAATGGGTCCTCATGAGCTCCCTCCTATGGTAACTACCAGCTGTGCAGATTGGGCAATCATTTATCAGGCACATACATCATTAGTTGAGTAATAATATTCATCAGACATTAGCCGACATTAGTGACACAGCTTGGTTGTTGAGACTAAAGTGGATCTACACCAACATTGTGCTATTTAAATAAACTGCAGTAAAATTACAGAGAAATACCTCCCAAAATTAGGCTGTAAAAAGGAGGAGAAGCTCCCTTTGAACATACATACAAACAATGCACAAACTTTACTTTCACTTTCAACAAATATTTGGCGGTGGGGTGGAAACAGTCAAATATCCACCCCTTACAATGGACCAGTGACAAGTGATGCATGTCAGGAAGGGCCGTTTACACAGGCTGCCATCTGCCTTTGTGTTGGGTTGCCAGATACTTTGAAACATACAGAAACATGCACAAAATGGAGAAACACCAAGTAAACCACAAAACACCCATTTAATTTGTATCACAATTGTGAGCTTAAGAGGATGAATTACCAATCAGGGTTAAAAATAGTTGGACTCTAATGTAAATTGGGACTGCTGGCAAATATGAATGAACCCGTAAATTAATTCAAGCATTGATCAGCAACCTGCATCACATAAGCAATACAACATTACTTGAGGCTGCTTCCTAAGCTGTAGACACAGTACAACCTTTAACAATGTGAGAACAGTGTCAGGAGGAAAAGGTAAAAAAAAATTGAATTGGCTACAATTTTAATTAGCTACAAATTTAATTATTGGTCCATGCAGTAACTTACAACACATGTACATTCAGCAAACATATTGCTAAAAGGGGATTTTGGTAACAGCTATTATCTTGAAGTAGACACTCCAGTTACAGAATTAAACTGATTATTTGATACAAAACCTTGTATTGTCAGTTGCCAGCACAGCACATTCTCGTCCTTGGTTGAGCGGGTCCGGCATATATACATGTGACTGACCCACCTAGTGCAGCCCATTATTGGTCTAAGGTGGTACTAAAAATGTATACAGATGCAACACATAAACCTGACTCTCCCACACAGTCAAACACATAGAATAATATATAAATACAAAAATAAATGATGAATGCATACCCAAAGAATGAATAATCTAACTGAAAATCTTGGTCCAGACCTACAAATGTCAGATTTGTGTTGCTCAGAATGACCTTTTTCAAAAATAAATGAAATTAAGCTTTGTCATCATGCTTCTCCACAGCCTAGAGCATCAGTCTGTGCAGGGTTGCCAAGTTCATGAGTTACCTTTCAAACTGTTCTTTTTTGAGCTATCATAAGTAAAGATGATTATTTAAGATTTGGGCTTTTGGGCTATTTTCAAAATTTACAGAAAGCATTTACAGTAACACAGTAGAAAAGAAGTACATTGTTTATATATAAAATAGATGTTAAATTAACGAGGAGTTTAAAAAAGTTCATAAACAGGAAGAATAGGAAAAAGTGGGCGAATCTTTGTTTGAAGGTGAGGAGTGCTCAGAAAGTGAGAGGAGAGAAGAGAGCCTGCTGGCTATCATTAACAGTTAATATGCAGGTAAATGGGGGGAAATACAGGACAGTACTACAAAGAATGAGTGTGAGAAAATAGGCCAGGTTAGAGCAGGGAATTAGGAAAAGAGGGGAATTTAGAATAATGTACATATACAGTATTT
>BRDA01090411.1:218-16116 GCA_036984385.1 Crenuchus spilurus
ATATATATATATATATATATATATATATATATATATATATATATATATATATATATATATATATATATATATATTGCAGTTACAGACTAAAACATCATATTTAGGTTTTAAAGTGTAAGAAATGGACATAGCCTACAGTACATATTCAGCACATGACTGAAACTGATTTATTATAAATGTGATGAAAAATGAAAATGACATAAAAGTGTGCCCAGCTCTGCAAAGCTTTTTTGCAGAAAAATAAAATAAAAATACACAAAATATTAACAATGCAAAATGTTGGCAAAGAAATCACTCAAAGTAAACTGTGCAAGCACAGGAGTTAAATTTAAAGGTAAAACTAATTTTTAAAGCTCTGACATGTTCATTCTGAGGACATGTAACAGACACTGACATCATAATCACACCTCCCTCTCAACAGGAAGTGGAAGTAAATCAGTCAGGAAGTAAACATCCACATGTTTCCACAACAGCCTTGACAATGCACTGTGAAGATCTTCAGTTTGAGCAAGCCTCTTTAAACTAACTTTCGCAATGTAATAAAAATAAACCAAATAATGGAGACATTAAATAAATAAATTATTCCTGCACAGAATATACAGTTGTTTCTTTTGCTGTATTTTTTAAACTTCTAGTCATTTGAGATTAATAGGTTTATTAGTAGGTATAAATGTTGCTGTAATGTCAACAGATCTCAAACAAATAAAAGCACATTTGGTGAACAAGCCTCGGCCCAGCTAATTTATGATACACATGCACATTTTCACAAAATAGTTCTCAAATATCTTGTTTGCATTTTTACAGACACACCTCCATCTGAAGAAACAACACTAAACTGGCACTAATAAACTGTGATGCTCTTACTAGAGTGCAATATTTTTTCTTTTTTTTTTTCCTTTCATGTTGAATGTCTACAAGGAAATAAGGTGTAAAATCATGTTTACATGTGTACAATGTGTATTTTGTCTCCATATTACCTGTTAAGAGCCACCCAATATCAGACTGTCAAGGAGAGCCCAGGACATTCACAGTATGCTAGTTTTAATAACACGACAACATTGTGATTTATAAGACAGACTCAGTTACCCTGTGGCTAAAGCTAGACTTAAGCTCACTTTAGACACATCAAAACTAAACAGACTGAAAGAAACATTCAAGTCAGCATGAAAAAACCTTTAGCAAGAATGAAAAGGACATTCAAACAAAATGAGTACATTTACTGTGTGTTCTGATTTGTACATTAAATTTTTCACCAAATTCTTCCACATTTACAATTCATGCACTCATTCAGAGTGTTTTGAGGTAAGCTAGTGCACTGTAGTGTCAGATTTCTTTATAGTGGCTAAACTGGAATTAGGAATTATTTTCTCTAGAATGACACATTTAACATCAAACTCATTTACCTCAAACTTTTACATCTTAACCATTTAACCAAACAAATGATCACAGCATATATTTTTGGTCAATATGGAGCATGAATTTCTGGATTAACACATTCTTGAATTACTTTTGTACTCTTCAAGTTAATAAATTTGAGTGACTGTCAGATTGTAGACTGAGAATGTCTACATTCATTCAGCTAGGTCATTCTGTCATACCTGTCCTTCTGCTTTGAACTCAATCATAAAATGTGCATAAAAAGTCACAAAGAGTATGACCATTACAAACAAGAAAATATGTGCAGATAAAACTTTTGGTTTGGGTCTGAAACAACTGAAACAGTAACAATCAAACCCAAATAAATGAAACACTTTGCTGTATGACTCTATGCAACTCTTACTGATAGCAGTCATACTGTAACAGTGACTCTTATACAGTCATACAGCAGTCAAACTGTAACAGTGACTCTTATACATGCAGTCATACTGTAAAAGTGACTCTTACATAAGCATTCATACAGCAGTCATACTGTAACAGTGACTCTTACATATGTAATCAGTCATATCATGACTAGGGATGGGAGGAAGGTACAGGATCAATATGCAATGTCTTGCTTGTTACTGAAAATAATGTACTTAGTTTGTGCATCATTTGCAAACTGCACTTTAAAGCAGTTTTTCCTCTAAGGCAATTTGGACACCAAGTTCCAAAGCTGATATTTCCCCCCCTATGTACCCTATGTGTTACTGGATCCTCCGAACTGCAACACCTTTTAGTGCTGAAATATTGCAACATACAGATAAAACTGCTGTGCTTTCAATTAGCAATATATGACTGGCAACTTCATGACCTAGTGCAGCCTCAAATCAGAAAAACTTGGGGCTGTATGGAAAATGCAAATAAAAAAACAGGTTTCTTATATTTACGTTTACTTTTATTTCATTGCAGTCAGTAGGACACCAAGATATTTCATGTTTTATCTGCTCAGGTAAAGGGTACATGCCTAAGGTGAACAGTCTTGATCTCCAATTCCATTAATGACACTTCGTCAAGAACCATCATTCATCTTACCCAATCTAATCACAGGGGCAAGAGATGACTTTAGTAAACCTTAGTCAAGCACTATAATAGTTACATTCACAAATGCCACATAAATCATTACTGTGCAAAAATGAAGCTTTATGTTAACCATGTCCAGAAGCGATGTCAACTTCTCTGGCCACAAAGGTATGGACCATCACACAGTGGAAAAGTGTACTGTTGTCAGACCAATCAGTATTCCAGATCTTTTTTTGGAAAAAATGGACACCAGAGCAAAAACGAAAAGGAATATCCAGACTGTTATCAGCAACAAGTCAAAAAGCCAGAGTCTGTCATGGTATGGGGTTGTGTCAGTGCCCTTAGCGAAGGTCATTTACACTTTTGAAAAGTGCATAGAGATTTAAGAGCAACATTTCATATCTTCAGGACAACATCTTGTCCAAGGACGTCCATGCATTTTTCAACAAGACAAGGCAAAAAGTGGTAAATAATTTACCTTCCCAATTTTTTGAGACTATTGCAGGCCTGAAATGCAGGAATTGATTCATATTAACAAATGAATGAACTCTTGGGTTCATATGGTCTGCAATGAAATAAAAGTCAAAGTAAAATAGGAAACACTGCCTCTTTTGGATTTTCAACACTACCCTGCTTTTAATCATTTGGTGTTGCAAATAAAAGGAACCGGTAACGTTCCTTCAATAATTGTCAATGTAACATTTGTAAACACTATGTATATTACTGTGTTTTTGACATTAACAGTATGTTTTACAATACTGTGGTCATGTCATGAAAATATTGGTCCTTATATATTTTCATACCATCCCATTCCTAACAATCACACTTACAGTCTCCCTAAAGCTGTCATACCATAACACTGACCAGGCAAAACCACACCACAGCATCACACATCTGGTTCTATCTAGACTCAAAATATCTAGCACAACTCACACAATAATGATCTTTCCCTACAGGTTTGATTTTCTTATGGGAAGTTAATTAAAGTTGGACTTGAATATGGGTTGCTCATAATTTCCATTCTGTAAGAAAACTTCAGAAAACATATTAAGTTGCTTTTTTAAACCAACACTGTTATGGACTGCGTGGAGCTGAGTACTGTGATATAATTCCAGAAGCACTGATGTAATATTGAAGCTCATGTCATTCAATGTCGACAGCAGTCAAAAAGCAACAATCACTATTACTGACAATCACAGGAGTTTGACGTGATGAAGAGTAGAACGTTGACATTGCGTCCTGTTTTTCGCCAAGGCAGTTCATGGATATGCCCTTGTGAACTCATTCAGTCATTTTTTTTTTACAAAGCAAGCATTCAAAAACAGTCCACATTCTCACTATGTTTTACTTAGCAGTGCACAAGACAATGGACAGTGATTGCCATTGTAGTCCTCCAGAGGGAGCTGTAAAGTCTAACAGGCAATGCACTGCTGTTCTTGGGGCCGTGTCCCCCTTTTTTCTAGATTTTTTGTCCTCTCTCTGAAGCAAGCAACATGTTTTCAATTTAATACAGCCTTTTTTTACCTAATCTTACATTAGCTTGTGCAATGTAGCAGCAGTATTCTAGAAAGCATTAAGGTATTCCCACCAGTGATAACTACAGTATGAACAGATGGTATCACGTGTACACTGAGGATGGCGCTCAGGTCTCACATCAAGTATCTCTCCACCTCAGCCCCACGGGCGCCTCTTTTAGTGCTGGCATTGGCATTCGAAGTGGAGGGTCTGGAGCACTCCTTTGAGGTGGGCCGAGACTTTCCCACAGGTGATGTGGCAGCAGAGGGCAGCTTTAGTGTTCCTCCAGGCTCTACAATCGTGTTGATCACTGAGCAGGTTTTTTAAAATAGATGCAAAAATAATAGATTAGTGATGATGCAACCAAGTTCTGAATTAATCTTTTGGGTCAACAAATTCTCTGGGAACAAATGACAGAAAAAGTCTATTATACTTATATTAAAACTACTGACTGTTGAATATCATTGATTATACCTGTTAGTTCTGATCATGAATGAACTTCAGTCAGGTTTAATGAAAGACATACAGTGTACACCAGCTTTGAAAGCGATATTTTTGTGTTTATTGTCGGTATAATAAACCATTTTTGGGAAATTATGTTCCTCGACTATTAAGATGAATGCAAATAGTGATCATGATGGTTTAGCAGCTAGCATTATCATTTATTAGCTTTAGTCTGATCAAACAGAATGAAACATAACAATAAATGGCAATAGAACTGGTATAACCACAATAATACACTAAAGGTTCATGCTATAATGTGAGATATTGGCACCAGTGTACTGTCAGTTCTTGAAGTTTGGTTGAAAGTAGGAAAAATGGGAAAGTTGTGATTACTGACTGGGTCAGGGCCAGAAACCTGTGAGGTGTTTCAGCATCCAAAGCTTAGTACTTATCAAAGTGATCCAAAGAGAATGCTTGAATTGGGGACAGAGTCATGAGCACCCAAGGCTTACTGATGTGTTTGCTTATGATAGAAAGGTGTCAGAGCACTCAATGCATTTGTGGTGTATGGCCACAGAACGGGCTGTGATGACCCGGTCCACCATCTAAAGCACCTACAATGGACACATGAGTATCAGAAGTGGACCATGGAGCAGAGGAAGCAGGTGGACTGTTCTAATGAATAACGTTTACTTTTACATCATGTGGACGGCCGGGTACATGTGTCATTGCTTACTAGAAGAGTTGGATGCACAATGAAAGAGAAGTGGTGGCAAACTAATGGAGTTAGTATCATGTTCTAGGCAATGTCTACTTGGGTCCTGGCATTCATGTGGATGTTACTCTGACACATGAACTACCCAAACATTGGTAATGGTGTTCTCTAATGGCAGTGTGCTCGTTCAGCATACTCCCCAGGTTTAAATTCAATCAGAAACTTTTGGGATGGATGGACAAACTGGCCAATTCTGCCCTGTTGGGCCCCAGCTGTCGATGGTGAACATCATGACTGGGATTTTAACTCGCAATTCTCTGGTCATAGTGTCAGCGTCTTAGCTTACTGAGCCACTCAGCCCCCCATAACTTTGACTTAATTAGACTAAGACAGATGGCAGCAGATGGGCACCACCCATCAAAGTGGTGTCATATTTGTTAAGGTCCAAGTGCCACAAGTCAATGACTAAGTAACAACCACATTGAACCAAAAGCCCCTATAAGAGTGACCTTATATTGATTAAATATATGTGGCTATATGCCAACGAAGTAAAATTCATTTTTAACAGAGTGATTAACCAATGGTGTGACTGTATATGTGGACAGGAAGGGTGACAGCAACACAACATCAGACTTAGTATAAATAAATCAAGTCTTGTATGTTCTGTCATTCTTTCAGAGAGACATTTCTCTTCTGGTTGAGTCAGTTTCAAATGTTAATAGATGTTAGGTATTCATTTTAATAGAG
This sequence comes from Crenuchus spilurus, assembly GCA_036984385.1. NCBI lineage: Eukaryota > Metazoa > Chordata > Actinopteri > Characiformes > Crenuchidae > Crenuchus > Crenuchus spilurus. The sequence continues at coordinate 6,079 of BRDA01090411.1, forward strand.
ACGTTAGTGTTGTTCTGGTGGCATGAGTGAGATCTACATAATATTAGGTGATTTTAATGTTGTGGCTGATCACTGTATACATCAAAGCAGTAACAATAATCCTAATTGTTTGAAAATCTTTGATTCTTAGTGAAGTTTTATCAGCTTTCACCATAAATGTTTGTTACACTGCTAAGCTACTAGCATTACTGTTAGAATAAGGCTAACGTAAATTAATTACTCAGCTAACATATTCACTGAGTAGCTTACAAACCACAATATTAATATATTTAATCATTAAGGGCATTTGGATGAATCCCAGTGTCATATATCCCAATGCCATATTTGCAAAAACACAAGCACTCAATAGTAACCTACGTAAATAGCCCTTTTTACATCAGTATACCATCACCGTGTTTCTCAGCCTAATCTAAATGCATCCAGATCTTAAGTAAGATTCTCATATATTAGTCGATGTGGATTTAGGGCATCAAGTACCCATCTGGGTGGATTTTCCATGTTATCCCCCATGTCTGTGTGGGTCAGGTGAATAGGGTACTCTAAATGGTCAGTGTTTGTGCACTCAGTGATGGATTGGTGCCCTGTCCTAGGCTTAGGATAATGTGATGCCCTGCCCACAGCACTGAGTGAAGGGGTAGGAGTCTCTGATCAGGATTAAGCAGAAGATAATATATGGATGATTTTAGGGCACAGTATGATTTCCTGTAAACCATAAAGAAGCTGAATGCTGTATCCAGCATCTCAGACAACCATCTCATGACATGGAGATCTACAATAGGTTTTAGTGACAATGTTACAAAAAGTTACAATGATAACTTTCTGGCCGTTATCATTGCACCCACTATCATCATCATTACTGTCCCACTACTGTCACCATATCAGCTCACCTGAACTTTACAACAAGATCATATGATTATGATTCATCTTAATCACACACTTAGAATTAGCAGACCAGAGGAGGATGGGTCCCCCATGTGAGTCTGGTTCCTCCCAAGGTTTCTTCCTCCAGCACTGAGGGAGTTTTTCCTTGCCACTGTCGCCGTTGGCTTGCTCACCGGGGATTAGGGATTAATGATTTTATGTCTGTTATTGCTAACCCTGTAAAGCTGCTTTGTGACATCAGTTGTAAAAAGCGTTTTATAAATAAAATTTGATTGATTGATTGATTTAGTGACAATAAGCCAATATCAGTCTTCTATCAGTCTTCTGTCAGCCCTGCTGCTGTCTGAAGTGTCTGTATGTAATGGTGAGGTGTTATTAACCTTTATACCTCCCAGAAAGTCTGATTCTGTCCTAAACCACATTGACTAGGGGAAGCAGGGAAGACAAGCATCCAGACTTTTCTCTGCCCTGGCACCTAAATGGTGGAATGAACTTCCCCTAGGTGCCTGAATGGCAGAGTCACATTCTGTGTTCAAACGATGACTAAAGACCCATCGCTTATTAAAAGCTTATGATTATATGATTGGTGATGTGTTTGGGCTGTTTAGGTGACTGCTGAGTTCTAGTGTTTGCTAACATTAGCTAAATAAGAAAACTCTGGACTCTTAATGTGTATCGGCTGATTAACTACATCTAGGCTAAAACTTGGGTAACTATGATTTCTGGATTGCTTTAAATCATATGATGACTCACCCTCTAGCTGCCTCTGGACTCTTCTCAGTTCCTGCAGAATTGAGGAGATTTCCTGTTGTGCAAAAAAAAAAACATTTACATATGTCTAAGCTAGATCATGATCAATACAGTCAGAGGCTGTAAGCTGTATGGTTCTTACTTTGTTGGAAGTCTTAAGAATAGGAACTTCATTTTCAGAATTGATCTTTGCTTCAATTTCCTCCCACACTTCTGTCTTATTATGGAACAAAGCTCTGGAAAAATAAGGAAGTCTGGTTAACATATCCATAAAGACAAAAACAGCTAAAGTATGAATAATAATGTAATTTGTAGTTTAAAGAAATCTTGGCCCTATAAAGAGTATCTTACTTCATCTTCTCAGCCAGTTGCTCTGTATTTTCTCTGATGGCTTGGGAGAGCTGGGAAACTGGGTTCAACATTAAATTGTCCAGAATGACCTGCGTTAAAAAGAGTAGGAACACATTAGATGGACTTAATTATCTATTAATGCTGTGAAGTTGGACAGGCTTGTTTTTTTCTCATGTGCAGTTTCAGGGACACACATGATGTAATCAGAAAGTTCACTGGCTTCAGCTGTATAAATGTTGCCTTTCAGTATAGCACTTTATTTTACTGATATTTAAATGGGCATTGTAAATATAATTTTAAATCTGTGTTTGTAATGTGATGTTATATATTTATGACTGCAGTATGAGTTATTAAATCCAACTGATACATCATTTGTATGTTTTTGAAAGGTCATATTATTAGGAGAGACTGATTTAGTTTACAACTAAAGCTGCTACCCTGACTCAATCATCTCCAAACTTTATGTGGTTTATCTTTTTTTTTCACAAGATCTAAAGAGCTACATACTGATACAAGTTTATTTTTTTGTAATGTTGGAATGGAAGTATGATGAGGAAAACACCTCTACATAGTAAATCTGCCAGTGTTAAATCAACACTATTAGAGTTAAATTAACACTGAAAGTGTTACATTTTAACACCCTCAGTGTTAATTTAACTCTAATAGTGTTGATTTAACACTGGCAGATTTAGTGTGTACTACATGCAGCCTAATAATGTCTTAATAATCTGATTAGTAGCTCAATCAGAATAGAATGCATCTGTGTAAAAACTGCAATCAGAGAAGTCTGACTGAGGTCAGTCTGATTACAATTTCTATCAAACAAGGTTGGTAAACCTCTAAATAATTAGAGAAATAAAAGAATAGAAGTCTTGCAAATGCTTGCATCTGATTACATTACCAGTCAGAAGATGGGACATTTGCATCATAACAAAAATTTACAAAATTCAAAATGGAACGAGCAGAACAGATGAAGAATTAGCAGATTATGGACGTCCATAAAGCTCAGGAATGAGCTGTTGATTCAGGTATATGAGCAAATGAATTCAAACTATAGACTAAATAAAAGAAGGAAGTTTCACAAACTGAACACTTCATTAAACAAAAAAAATTGCCATATAAGCAGATATTTTCATCAGATTTTTGAGTAGACAGAGAATATAAACACTTCAGTCATCATCTATAATTACAATGAATTCAATTACAAATCTTTGCATGTAAACATATTTTACATTAAGGTAGTCAATAAATTTATTAGAAAAACAAAAATAAGTGGTACTTTTTGTTGATCCTCTTAGTTCAAGTTAATCTCTGCATTTAACCCATCTGGAGTGAATACACACATACACATTAGTGAGCACAGCATACCCATACCTGGGTAACCACCTGCTGCAGTGCCCAGGGATCATTTTGGAGTTAGGTGCATTGCTCCCTTCACTGGTTCAGGAGGTCAAACCATTGACATTTCACTCTCAAGCCTGCATCTCTAATCTTTCTGACAAAATGTATTATCTGGTGATGTAGGCTACAGTGCTAATGAAGGTATTTAGAAGGGATTCAAATGAAATTATTTGGCCAAAAATGGCAAAAACAAACACGGAACAAACAACAAATAATTTAATAATTTAATGTCATTTTCAATGACACTTTAGACTTTTTCTAATTCTTGACCATAGAGTGTAAGTTTACTGGTAAAGTTAATGTTGGACATTTGTTCACTATTCAGAATTGTGCTTCTTCTCACCAGTTAAAACACAGATTCATCAGCAGTTACAGTTTGGTGGTGAAATGGAAGAAGATGACAAACTATAAGCCCAACCTTTACTAAACTACACTTGTTATGATGAAGCCAGAATATAGATGCTTAGCTTTGTGTTTGTGCTCTGGCAGCTGCAGTGTTAGGGGCTGTCTCACAATGTGAAGTGAAAAAATGTGATGTGTTTCAGTGTCTGTAGCCAATGACACTCACATTAAACACACAAAACATTCATGTGACTTCATACATATTCATATATTATTGTCTTTGTTTTATATACAAATATATAATAATCAGTTAAACCTCCTAACTATTTACAAGACTTATTTTGGGAAATAGTTTCGTTACTAATGTTATAATGATTTATAGAAATGAAAAAACGTGTTTGGTATTCGGCCAAATGTTTCATTTTGTTTGGTTTTGGTTTCAGCCAAAAATGTTCATTTCGTGCATCACTAGTATTTAACAATACAAGGTTGTAGCCATGAAGTAAACAATGTGAGGGACCCACAGTGATCCTTTAAAGAGAATATTCATACCCTTAACATAAGCTGAATAAGCCTGGCACTAGCTGATTAACTTTCCACTATGATAGGTAGGTGTGTGTGTGTGTGTTAAACAAACCAGAATATAAGGCCTTTAAAGCTGGTGAACTTTCAGATTTAATCAGATATTATCCCTAAAAATTGCAATCACTACAACCAGTCTGTCCTGAATGATTTTTACATGAATGCATTTTTTATATATAAAAAAAAAACTAAATGCAGGTGTTTGGACAAAAACAATGCTATGTTAGGTTCTTAGGATTTACCAGATTTCTGTAAAGCTTGTGGCAAGAGAACAGGCAAGCACACCACACTATACCAACAAGAGTTCTTGGGCAAGACTCCTAATGCTACATTCACCTGAATATGTAACATGACCAAACTGTTAGAGGCTCTAGATAAGATTGGCTAGCATATGCATGAATGTAAATGTACAAATATTTGGGCCTTCATGCAAATGTTAAAATAAAAAAGAAAGAAAAACACTAATGAAGGTATTTGAATTTGACCTCTTCACGGTTCCAGGGACGTCGTTTGAAGCCATCATGGTCGTTCATATTTGAGTCCTGGTCCACTGGACTAGTTGAACCTGGAGGAACTTTCTGGTAGTTCAGACTGGCCTCAGGTATGTGGTGCACCAGCTGAAGGATAATCAGGGCCATTAAATAGCAGTTTGAAGTGCAAACAAAAGGGTTTTTGAATGAAGAGATAAAAGTGAGTCAGAATTGTGACCTGATATAAGAAAGAAATCTCTGAATTAGCTCCAGAATCACCTGTGAGGGGTGTTTGAATGAACATGCTGAATCCAGTGTAAGCGGTTCTATGTTCACAGAGACATTATAAGTACTGGCGTGCTTGGGGCAGAATAAAGAAAGCTCATCTTTGTTGTTTCATTTGCTTGAATGTAAAATGACTTCAGTGAATATTTTTGAACTAATCATTCTTTTGTAGCTTTTTGTTTTACAAGCTTTACAGAATAGCTGGTAAAAACCCATGTGACCTAGTACACAACACAGCTTCTGTCAAAACTACTACATTTACAGTGTGTCATGTTCTCCGAAATATAGGTATTGTACCATCACTGGGGTGAAGACCTGAAGGGTGTGTTTTAGTACCTGTAGTTAGGGAACATAAATGTAGACTGTTTTGTAAAGTTGAATTGATTCTACTCACCCTGTCCTGAGTCACGACTTTTACATTTATTTTATTAAGTTCAGTTTTCTCTTCTGGAAAAGTCAATGTAGTCAACACAAAACTGGACCTTATGGACCATGTTGTACCTTTAAGGGTACATTTACCTTGGATAAGGTGTATCTGTGACTGTTACCTGGCTTGACTGTATTCTGGCATATCTGGTTACAGTATTTAACATAAAAACACCATCAAAATTATAGTGTTCCCCTAATTGCTAATAAAGTTAGCAATGTAGCATACACTGATGTTAATAGCATGGCTGTCTTATAGCATTACAGTCTTAGTTTTATCTTCGAGAGCTCACTGATGTGAGAAGTGCCACTTATGAAGGCACTATACATAGAATTTGAGCATGATTTACATGATCTACTTGCATTTTTTGTTTTTTACCTGATTTCCTCCCCAATGTGTTGATAGTCAATTGACCCGCCCATTCATTGACTTTCCCTATCACTTATAATGTCCCTGACTTTAGGAGGAGGTAGACTATCACAGGCCTCCTCTGATGCATGTGAAGTCAAGCTCCGCCTCTTTTTAAACTGCTGCCAACATCATGGCCAGGCAGCCAACATGTTCAGAGGAAAGCGCAGGATCCCCAGTTCTGATGGATCGCCTGGCAGAGACCTGAGCCAGCCGACATTACTTAGTAGTGCTGAGGATAGAGTGCCATCTTAACCACCCAGATTGAGCACAGCCAATGACGCTCTCTCAGGCCCCAGCTGCTGATGATAAGCAGCATGATCGGGATTCAAACTCGTGATCCTCAGATCATAGTGACAGAGACACTCAGGGCTATTTACTTGCATTTTTTGACACTTTTGTGGTTTTGGGTTTACACTATTTTTAAGTCTTTATAAATGCTTCCTAGTATTATGTTTTCCAAGTATCTTTAAAAAGTTATACAAGCATTTTTATTGTTCAGTCAAGTCCATTTTTTGGACTTATTGGTTACTACTAATATAATCAATACTGACCTTTGATATGCAAATTCTGATGAGAGCATTGGACTATAAGCTCAGTGTGTACACAAAGTTCAGTATGTATCACCTGCTGTTTGGCAGCTATTTGTGAATAGAATTTTGTTACATTTACATTCAGAGATATCAAAGATGTTCTGTGAACATATAGCCCAAGCATGTGGAAGTGCACCATGCATCCGGGTGTATGGAGTCACATGCGTGTGTAGTAATAGCATCATATAGCAGTGACGTGTTACAGGAAGTGTTTTCACTCCATCAGTTTCATTACACAGCTTATTCTACTAATCAGTATCAGTTCACAGAACTAATACTGATTTCATAATCAACATGTGAGGCAGTGTGGAAAATGCTGTTGGACGAGAATGAATGATTTGGCACCTGCGAGGTGAGGAACCTGTGTAATGATGAATATGACCTCTGCATAAAAAAGATACAATACAGTGTACAACAGATAAAACAATCAGTTTATAAATTCATATATTATTTATATACACATCAAAGAGCCACAACATTAATACCATAAAACATGTCAGCGCAGCATACCAATCACAACATATTCTACACACTTCTACTTTAACCAGCATTAAACATTTCTTAAACTTGTGACAGCTCTTCTCTGGATTCAGACCAGACAAGTTACCCAACACTTTGTGGCCAGTTATTGGTCCTCAGTAGGTACCCAGCATTGCTGACCAGCCCCACAAGCCTTACTGATGATACTCAAACTCAGTCGTCTACCCATCACTATCTGTCACTTGGCAATGTTTCTAAAATTTAAAATGCTGGTTTGTCTCGTTAAAGAGCAAATAATGTTTAGTAAACGCCCTTAAGTCAGAGATTTGAGTAACCATACATCGGTCAGATTTTTTAAATGTTTTGTGGTATTAATGTTTTAGCTCTTTTTGTACATAACAATGATTAACTTTTGGGTTGCAGTATGCAGCCATGCTTAAATCCCCTCACTTCAACTTCATATATAGTAGCTATTGAATCATCTAGTAGCTACTGAATCATTCATAATACTTGTAGTAAGCAATGACAATAAATGCCTAATTATCTACCAATCTATCAAGTACATACTGAATAATTTATAGTAAATATTGAATAAATCATAGCAGATAATCAATTATTCATAGTTGATGCAATTGCTCAATCCTCACTCCTGTTTGTTTATTAATAACTTCTTTGACTCCACACACACATATAGTTCTGGACACTGTACACTACCTGTAAAGTAGTACCTGGAATGATACACTTATAGCTATAGTCCCTGTGCTGTAATACTCTATATAAACACTCATGGGCTGTCTCTTGTCCAATCAAGTTCCTTGGACAAATCTTAACTGTTGTATAATAAATAACAGCAGTGGTTAAGTAGTTACTGTCGTTTCTATCACCCATAACAACTGCTAAATATCTTATAGCTATTACTGGAGAACAACTTTTAAGACTAAAGCTGCACTGTGTAGATCTCTAGGCAAGACATTTCAGTTTTGCTGATCCTTTCAAGCAAATTCATCTGAAGACTACAAGGACGTTCACTTTAAAGTTCAAAGTGATCTTAATCAAAACTAGCTGAATGAAATGCCTTCTGAAGATCAGAAGTACCTACTGTTGTCATCAAATCCTGATCAAAATAATGTATTATTTGTATTTGAGACTTTTCAACTATCCCATTGATGCACAACCTTGTTTTTAATCCTGTGAGTGATGCTAACACATGAAGACATGTTTACAGGGTTTTGGTCTTAGCTGTATCTCATAAATGAAATCATTTGTTGTTCAGTCTTAAAGTTCTGAATGTTCTGATCACATTATTGGTCACACTTAAAGTGTTGTATTTAAAAAAATGCAAAAATGCAGTGGTAAAGTAATTACACCCACCTCCTCTCTGGCAGAGATGGTGGAGGCAGGAGTGTTGGGCATGGAGCCTGGAGAGGTGGTGGTTCCCATGCCAGAAGATGTTTGGGAGTCACCATCTCCAGCAACATCATGGATTTCACGTGCAAGAATGGCAAGATCTTTGGCCAAATCTTGGCTCAACCTGTAGAGAATGCACAAAATAATCACATTTTTACTAGGGATGCACCAAAATGAAAATTCTTGGATGGAACTGAAACCAAACAACATTAAACATTTGGCTGAGTACTGAACACGGTTCTTCATTTCTATAAATGATTATAAAATTTGTAACTAAACTATTTTTCAAAATAAGTCTTGTAGCTAGTCAGGAAACACAAACACAAAGCTAAGCAGCTGTATTCTGGCTTCATCATAAGAAGTAGAGGAGGTTTATGTGATTATTATTATATATTTGTATATACAGCAAAGACAATACTATATTAATATGTATGAAGATGCATGTATGCTACATTATTACTAATATTTAATAAAATGATGAAAATGTCTAAAATGAATGATGTAAGTCACATGGATGTTTTGTGTGTTTAATGTGAGTGTCATTGACTACAGACTGAAACACTTCACATTTCTTCTGGTAATTGTGAGACGGTCCCTAACACTGCAGCACAAACACAAAGCTAAGTGGCTGTATTCTGGCTTCATCATAATAAGTGTAGTTTAGTAAAGGTTGTGCTTGTAGATTGTTGTCTTCTTCCATTTCCCCACAAAACTGTAACTGTGCTGGTGAAACAGCACTAAACTAAACAGAGTATTAAACTAAATTTACTTCAGTAACGGTCTATTCTGGTTCATGTCTACAACAAAAACATCACTGTTCAGTATAAATTATTTGGCCTTTTCACTTACACGGCCAAACACCAAAAGTGATTGTTGTTGCCATTTCTGGCTGAATAATTTCAGTTGCGAAATATTTGGACGTAATATGAAGTTTGATTACAGAGAGATTGCTGAACTCACAGTTATCATTTAACAATAACAAAAACAAGCTGTGATTACTGTTTGTAAGTAAAAGATAGATAGATAGCTAGCATTGGTGCTGCAGCATTTATTTATTTAGACAAACTAGACATGTTGTATTTGAAATATATACACAGTAAATCTGCCAGTGTTAAGTCAACACTATTAGAGTTAAATTAACACTGAGCATGTCAAAATGTAACACTCTCAGTGTTAATTTAACTCTAATAGTTTTGATTTAATACTGGCAGATTTACTGTGTATGCTACATACAAGTATACAAATATCTCCTATTGATTAATGGTGTTTAATGAACTTCTGGTGGACAGTGAACAGCCATGTTAAGGTCTTTTCATATATATGTTACTGGCAATGTATAGAAACCCGGCATTCTATAGAATACCTAGGCAATGTATACAATCCCTGTCGTTTTTAGGCAAGGTATGAAATAGCTGCGTTGTCCTATACTTTTCCTAGGCATTACATAAAAGGCCTAGGCATTATAAGGAATGACAAGAACTGCTCAGGCCAAGTGTGAAAGGCATTTGTTATTTTGGCACTTAGGGTTAGGGTTAGGTTTGGGGGTAGGGTTTGGGTAGTGTTATGGTTAGGATTAGGGTTATGTTTAGGGTTAATGTTATGGCTAGGGTTAGGGTTATGGTGGGAAAGCATATTCTACACTCTGCCGGTTTGTCATTTA
>BRDA01090412.1:251-12229 GCA_036984385.1 Crenuchus spilurus
TATATATATATATATATATCAGTCATCCAGACTATGAAGGAACACTTAAACTTAAAACTTAAACTTAGTAAACTTAAAAGTGTTAAACAAACAAAAATATATTTTAGATTTTAGATTCTTCAAAGTAGGCACACAACTGATGTCTCAAACACATTAAGAGGCAATAAATGCAAGTCATGAACTCTTGACAAGACACAGCTGTTAACTGAAAGCCAGTCCAGGTGACTACCTCATAAAGCTGACTGAGAAAATGCCAAGAAAGCTGGTATCTAACAAGAGTTGCCTACTTTGAAGAATATAAAATATAAACATATTATTTAACAGTGTTTTGTTTACTAAGTAATTACATATGTGTTTCTTCATATTTCGGATGACTTTAGTATTAATCTACAATGCAGAACATTTTTAAATAATGAAAAACCACTGAATGCCCAGATGGTGTATCCAAACTTTTGGTTGGTATTGTATATAGATAGATAGATAGTAGCTTTATATAGCACTTAGAGTACAACCAGAGCTGAAGGTGAACTGAAAAGTAGAGTATGTACCTGGCGATCTCTGCACTGTGAGTGGACCAGTTCTGATAGTGCTCATTCTGAGCTTCATCCTCCTCTGTCTCCAGAGAGCTGGGCTTCAGTCGAGTCTGCATGGTCTTTTGTGGTGTCTGCGTCTGTGTTGAGGTTGATGCATGAGAGCGTTTGTGTTTGGAGTTAGAAGTGGTTTCAAACTCCTCTTCTGAGGTAGAAGAATAGTCTGATCCTTTCTGTCTTCGTCGAGAGCCTACAGGGAAAAGAGGAGAGAGATGACAATGATGCTCCAAAAAGTCATGAATGCTTTTCTCTGCTTATTTGTAAATAGCTGAAGTGCTAGTCATGGGAGGAGTCTAAGGGGGACTGGTGGACGTTTGCCCACCCCAGTGTCAAAACTAAGAAATTTTCCGTCCCACCAACATAATGCTGAAATATAAATGATGAACAGAAACGTGCAGGTGCTGAGCAGCCTGCAAGTCGAGAATGTGCATTTTTGTTTGCGTCTGCTACTTTTTTTATATGAGAGACTAATTTCGCTAACAAACTGTAGAACTCAATAGTCACCTAAATAAACCAGTGGTTTCTGTCAAAATACACCAAAAAAACTAATCCTAAACTGCTCATATTGCATCCAGATCTTAATAAAAGGTCACTCACTCTGTTACACTGATGTGAACTATAAAAAAAATATGTGACTACTGAGTTCTAGTGCTTGTTAGTAATGCTTCTGAACTCCAGTTCTAAAGAGGCTAAATTTAGACTGCTTACATGTCTTTGCCCATCAGCTACATCTTATGTAAGTGAGGAATGATGTAAATATCACTTCTGGGTGAAATCATAATTTAATAATTGGCCAAGTACTTGCAATAGATAAATCATGAGCAATTCATATCCCAAGTGTTTGGTGACTTTATTCTTGGTGAGGGAGTATTCCTAAAAAGAAGGAATTAGGATCATACTCACTGGTAGTGCTACTGTGCTTAGTCTGATTAGTGCGTGTGCGGGTGGAGGAATGTGTCCCCTTAACGCTGGACTGTTTTGCGTCTCCTGACGACAACTTTCGTCCACTGCTGCTGGTTTCAGCCGGACGGCTGGGTACTCCGGGTTTGCCATTAGCTGATTCATTATCACTGGGAGCTGTGAAAGACCCCGTGCGTTTTCGGGGCATAGCCAGAATGTCCAACCTAGAGAGCTTCTTTGCATCACCAGTGGCCTTAGTGTGCTCTGAAGTCTGAGAGCCACGGTCTGTTTCTGTGCCCTCGTTATCAGAGGCATCTCCAAGTCGGGCACGCCGAAGCATGGATGCTCGTGTGGGCCTGGGGGCTGAAAGACTATTGGATCGTGTCAGCACCTGTTGACCTCCCTTGTTTGACTTGCTGGAATCCTCCTTTTGTAGGGGTGTTGTGAGTTTCTTGCGGCTGGCGGGTCGCGATGCTGACTCATGGTCAGAGGCAGTAGTATCAGGCCAGAGCTGCTGACCATGGCTCTGCTGGTTCTCAGAGAGATCCAATGAACCACGGTTACCGGCACTGCGCCGTAACTGGAGACGACGGGCTGCGTCAGCTTTGCTGGCATTATCTGCAGTGGCGTGATTACGACGCTTCTCCGAAAGTCGCTCACGGGCTGTGGGCTGTCGACTTTTCTCCTGAGCAGACAGACTGGAGGAGGATTTTTCTTTCCGCGCACTGCTTACAGTGGTCCGCTTCTTGGGTGCGCTGACTGGGGCATTTTTACTGCTGACCAAGCTCACTGTACTGGCTGTGTCCACATCTGATTCACCAGAGAGAGATTCATCTACTTGCCCAGGGGAATTTCCCTTTTTAGCACGTTGAGAAGATTGCGTTTCTTCTGGAGACACCAAAGATCTCTTCTCTTTAGGCAAAGTTGAGGCATCTTGGTCACACCCCTCTGCACCTAAGTCTCTTAAGGTAGGGTGACTAGAGATGTGAGGCAGCCTCTTGACCTGGATGTTGTCACTGGGCCGATCTTTGGTGAAGCTCTCCTGCCGGATGAAAGAGGATGGTGGGGGCTCTTTGGTGGGAACTGCATCCCTGTCTTGGGTCTGGAGATTGGGTGCTGAGGAGTTGGGTTTCACTGGTCGTCTGGGCTCGTGGCTATTCAAGTGTCGTATCAAAACAGTGGTTGGAGGCATCTTGGGAGAAGGATCTCTCTCAGTTTGTATGGGACTCCGAGATGTATCTGACTTGCATGAACCATCCTCAGAACCAATGTAGAATGAAGTGGATTTAGGTGTGGCCGCATGCTCATCCTGATCCCTGGGATGAGGTGAGAGTGCAGTAGTTCCCCTTCGACCTTGACTCCTTGCACTCCTATCAAGGATTGAGCTGTCATCTGAGCGGCTTGTGTCACTCAAGCTATCAGGATCTACATCATCCTGGACTCGCAGTCTCTGGGTAGAATCCTGCTGCTGTGGTGCCCTGGAGCCTCTTTCTGGTGGTTCATGATCTAAGGGTGGCTCATGCCTGATTAGGATGCTAGGAGTAGAAATGTCCTGCTTGTCTGCTCCTGGAGGAACTTGGGGTAGGAGCCTTCTGGTCCTGGAGCTTTGAGTGCATTCTGATTCTGAATGATCCAAACTTTGGCTCATCAGCCCCACTTTACCATCTGTAAAATAGTTTGATTCATGTTGATTTCATGGTGAAGTCATTCACTTGCAAAGTGATTTGGAAACCATGCTGCTGTATCTCTTAACAGCATTCTGGCTAAGCAAAAATGTTCAGGTGTTTCCTTTTTTTGGTAAAGACTTTATAAACTCCCATTGTGTTCCAGTCAAATGTGATTGATTTAGATGATTTCTGTCTGAAAAAAAACTAGCTAATTTAATCTGATTAGCATGAGGTTTCATGACTTTGTCCAAAGAGGACATCTAAACACATCTAATTTCAGTGTTATATTTCATTTTTGTAAACCCATGGTGTTCCCTGGTCAAAAATGACCAGTTATTAGAAATGAATGTGTGAGACTACAGTAGGTGTATAAAACGTGGTTCAGGCACCTGTCCAGTAATCAAGACACTCCCCACAACTCTCACGTTCACTACACACACACACACACACACACAGTTACACACACATCAATACATTCACAGTCACAGTTACAAACATTCACTACACACACACAAACTCAATTACACACACATACACACAACCAGCTACACACACATACACATGCAGTATCCCTCTCTCTCTCTCTCAAACACACACACACACACACAACCAGCTACACACATACACATGCAGTCTCCCTCTCTCTCTCTCTCTCTCTCAAACACACACGCACATACATTCAAATGCTCACTCACACACACACAAACACACACACCCACACCCACACACACACACACACACAATTATGATTAAATAAATCAATTTTGAACAATTAAAAAGTTCAAAACATGTAATGTTCACAAGAACTTAAGCTGATAAACAATCTATCACACTATTACGTTTGTATAATATTGAGTTTTAAATCAGTTATAATGGGGCGGTCATTTTTGAGCAGGAACACAAAACAGAAACATGAAAAGAACACAACAGGAGGGTTAAAATATTCTGTGAATATTGGTATGAACTTTTTTCAAATCACAGCTGTGAAATTTATAATACACACTCTCTCATTTTAGTGGATAAATACATCACCTCTGTTTACAAGTCCACCTTGGGGTGGAGTGCCTGAAGGTGCCGGTGTTGTACCAGGTTCAGTGTAAGTGTCTGCTAGGCTTGCCCACCGAGACACCCATTTAGGTCCCCCCTGCTCAGCATGTGCCTAAGTTCAATGAGGGAAGCAATGATGATTAACATCATTAACAGAACAACAGCACAGCTACTAGTGAGAGTGATTCACGTCCATGACATATGCATACCTGCAACAACTCAGCTGGGTCACCACCAAGGCTGGGGCCAAAACCTTGTGCTGATGTTGGCATGATGTCTACAGGTCCACACTGGCTGTGACTAAAGATTCCTTGCTCATTGATCACAGGTCTATAAACTCCAATGGACTGACAACTGTATTCTGGGGCATCCAGCACTCCAAAAACCTGCAGAATGTATGTAAATATGTTTACTACTTTAATGCTAAGACTATACATTATATACATCACAATTATTCAGACATTTTCTATTTTAAAAATCCACTTGAGTGTCTCAAAATTATGTTTTGTGATACTGTACCCACTCTCAAAACCGCAGTATAGAGTTTTAATAGATGGTAAAAAGATCAAAAGATTGATGGTAGACTGTGTTTCATTTGTGTTGTTTAAACCCCCAACTTCTTGACTGCATTGTTGTAATCTATACTGTATGTCCAAATGTTTGTGGACAGCCAATCTAGTGAATGCATTTAACTACTTTAAACTGCACCCATTACTGACACAAAAATGCACACTCAGCTTCTGTAGACCCTGTAGAAAGTATTGACTATAAAATAGGACTCATAACAATGAACCTGTTGCCATTACATCTATTGTCAGGTGTGGGTTAGAGGGTTATGAAGCTGACCAGTATTTAGCTGTAGAGCAGTGGAACTGTTCTCTGAAATGATGGTGATCCATTCCAAAGCTTTTGGGATGAGTTGGGGATGAGGTGGTTGAACAAACAGGTGTCCCAATATGGCTCATATAGGGTATATACTAATAGTTTTCCTAATACAGTGTCTATATATATATATATATATAAATATATATATATATATATATATATATATATATATATATATATACTGTATAATAACTGTTCTATTTTCCATATTTATCCAGACTTGGAAATTACTAAAATTCCAAATACTTTTCTATACTGTGTAGGAATCCTGTACTATTAATGCTATAATGATCATTTGTTATTTATATGGCTGAAATTATTTTAAAGTACAAGTCAAAAGACTAAACAATAGGGGTGTAAAAAATAACCGATTTGAATTGGAAGATCGATTTTGACTTAAACGATGTGAGTGCATCGGTACATGGACCCCTGGGTTGGTCTATTTGTAAAGTGAACGGATTCAAAAGCTGTCAATCGGTTTCGTGTTACTGATGCTTCTGCTGCGCGCTCTCTCTCTCTCTCTCTCTCTCTCTCTCTCTCTCTCTCTCTCTCTCTCTCTCTCTCTCATGAACTGTCGCGATACTCGTCACAGTCACGTTTGAAAGACAAACATGTCTGACACACATACATACTGTACAACGCTCCGCCGAACTTAAAATCTAAAGTTTGTAAGAAGTTCGGTCTTTAAATGAAGAACGGAGAACATTTGGTGAGACGACATGAGGAAAGTGGTGATGAGGACACTAACACCTTTAGCCCAAAGACACGGCATGATAAACACAAACAGGATTTCTACCAAGCAAAACTCGACCACAACTCAGGTAGAGCCAAAGTAATAACGGCTTCAATAACCCGGTTCATTGTCAAAGACTTAAGACCATACTGTGTGGTGGAGAATGAGGGCTTTGGGGACTTGTTTAAAACATTGGAGCCCCGGTACCACATCCCAACGCAACAGTATTTTACTGTTTCTGAATTCACATGTCAAATATAACTTTACTAGTTCTCTAGTATTTCATTAATCTATCTGAAAGCAAAAACACATTTTTAGTATTAACTCATGTTGAATCATAATGTAAATTATATATTTAAACAAGTAACTCGTATTATTTCCTACCCTACTATACAACTGAATCGTATCGAAATCCTCCTCAATCAAATTGAACTGAATCGGTCAATTTAAAATAAATCGTTTCTGAATCGTATCGTACCGCATGAATCGAGATACATATCGGATACACAGATACACACCCTACTAAACAAGAATTCTTGCAAAAATAAAATAAATAAAATAAAAGTATCAGCACATGCTCTACATTACATGCAGTCCATAAAACTAGAACTACAAAAACTACAAAAAATGTTCATATATATATACTGTGTTTAGGTTTGCAGTAGGGAAATGACATTTGTAGTAAATGAGAAATAGTAGGTTGTGGTTTATTATATATATATATCAGAAGCTAAAAGCATCCCACATTTTTTTTACCTGATCAATCATACTCCGTGCCTCCTCCACTTCTTTATCTTGAGACTCTGTCTCAATAGTGTAGGTACCAGCATCACTCAGACTATCCTCCTCTTCTGTGCGCACTACCCTAGAGGCTTTAGGATCTACTCCAGAGACCCCCAGTGGAGAAAACTGAGATAACGATCGTCCAGGAGAAGCACTGGAGGCTGGACCCAAAGCTGGTGGGTGGGTAGTGATGGGGATGGGAACAGGGATCGGTGAAGTGGCTGGGAGAAGCGGCTGGGGCATTGTGGGCAGCTGAGATGGGGAGGATGGGTAGGACACAGAAGAAGGTCCATGAGATTCTGCTGGAGATGGCAGATGGGTGTGAGCTGGGGACATCATTATTGGTGGTGCAGACATGGGTGGTGGGGTTGTCTGTTCAGAGTCCTTAAGTAACTCAGTAGCAAACTCTTGAGCGAGCTTGGACTTCTTGCCAATGCTGCCAAAGGGTTTGATGGTGATAGCTGGAGAGGATCGAGAAGATGGTCCAGAAGAAGAAGGAGAAGTGCTGCTCCTGCTCATTGATTCCTCTGTTTTCTCCCTTTTCAGTGAGCTGGACCTTTGGGGACCACTGTGAGCAGAGCCTTTAAGAGGAACCGTAATTTGTTGAGTTGGGGGAATATGTCCATGCATGGAAGCAGGTCTTTCACCATGAGGTCCACCCTTACGGCGTTCCAGCTTGGCTTTGAGGGCGGAATAGGTGTCCGCATGTGCTGGGTTGTGGGTAAAGGATTGTGAACGCTTCTTTCTGGGATTGTCATCGAAGAACTCAATGATAAAGGCCTGCTGGCTAAGAATTTCCTGGTGTCCAGACTTCATCTGGCTTTGAGAAGGAGGGGATATCTCCTGTACAGGCTGAGCATCAGTTCCCTCAGGGCCTACAGGAAAGTCCTGAAGGTGTTTGGATGGTGACAGTGGCTGGGGCTCATAAGGTGCCTGGGTGTGAATAGCCTGCTGGGATGGCACTGAACTGGATGGTCCAGAAATTTTCGACAATGTTGATTGGTGTGATTGGACTGACTGCTGTGATTGGATGGAGTGTTGTGATTTGCTATGCTTTCCTTTCATTACTGGATCTTCTGAATCACTTTGAGTGCCATCCTCATGATGGTGGCCTACAATGCAAAATGGAAATAGTGTAAATATCAACACTTGAACAATTGTACATAGAAAAAAAATTAAAAACTTGGAACCACTGTTCAATAAAAGTGTTTCCAATACTATATATTATCCATCCATCCATTATCACACCCACTTAATCCTCATCAGGGTCGCGGTTAGTCCCCTACCCCCTCACTGGTCACAGGGCAGGGCATTACACTATTCAACTAAGTCCAGCACAGGGCGCCAGTCCATCGCTGGGTGACACACACACACACACACATTTGGACAATTTTTGTATATCCAATTCACCTGACCTCCGTGTTTATGGACTGTGGGAGGAAACTGGAGTCCCCGGAGGAAACCCACGCAGACACAGGGAGAACATGGAAACTCTGCTCAGATGGGGACTCGAACCCAAGACCTCAGCGCTAAGAGGCAAACGTGCTAACCACTAAGCCACCGTGCCGCCCGCACAATATATTATATGGTGACAAAGTTGTGTTATTGGTTATGGCTGATAAGTCAATTATGTTGTGATCAGTTTTAGTGTGTATAGTGGAAAAGTTCCTTTTTCTAGACCAGCACTGACCATAAAGTGATGTTAATTTTACATTACATTACATTACTTACATAAAAACTGTTTACATTGTCAGTATGATATCAACATCAGTTATGACACTGGACATGAAAATAATCTGTGTCTCTAGTATGAAACAAGGCAGAGGTTTTAACCTTTGAGCGTCCTAATGTGCATTGCGAGGTCACTCTTGGTACTGTAGACATCGTCACACTGTGGCCGCCTGCGCATCATACTGACATCACTGTGCACCAGCCAGTCTGCCACTTTGCTCTCGGCTGACAAAACCTCAGTAGGCGCAGAGGCCAGTGGTTTACCGCTCTGCTGCTGTTTGCTGCGCTGACGAGATGAGAACTTGGTGACATGGTCCTTGATTGTGATCTTTCCTGGCGTGCATTCGTCAAACTCAATTGTGAACGAGGCGTGACTCTGGACCACTGGTGGCGTCGAAGTAGGAGGGCCATCAGTGTCTTTGGTTGGTATATCATTCAGTTCCATTGCAGAGGACTTGGGGTGTGTCTGGAACTCCTTGGTAGGAATTTCAAAGTAGCTCGGCTCTCTGTGGTACAGAAAAACGGATTTTCCTTGGCTATCATGAAAGTCCTGAAGAGAGCCATTCACCTCAGCTTCAGTGGTGGTGCCCTCCTTGTGGACCTCTGTTGACAGATAACAGTAAAAAACTATGACCTCACATTTTAACATACACAATCATTATGTCTTGGGTGGACAGAAAACAGGAAATTACTGAGTACAATGCACAGCTAACATTTGCCTAGCTAAGTAATTTTTAAACAAGTTATAAGTTGACTGAGGATTCGTTCCATTGTTGGTTCCTCATAAAAAAGGGTTCACATACTCTTACATCATGTCAGTGCTGAAGGCCGGAATACGGTGAGGAGTTGGATACACATGCAAATAAGGAGTGAAACAAACAAACTAATAAGCTTTAACATACAACAGTACACGTAGGGGTAGTACTGACAATGACAAAGACAATGACCGAGGTTGAACAGAGACACAGAAGAGCTTAAACAAGGAACAGATAATGATACACAGGTGAATACAGTAATGAGATGGGCGTAACAAGGGCAGGACAAGGGACCATCTAAAAATATATGATAAAACTTGAATGTTTGGGGTGTTGCAGTGTTTATTTCACAATTTAAAAAAATCAATCATTCAATTATTCACTTGTTTTGATGTGAAATAGTGTATTATTATTATTATTATTATTATTATTATTATTATTATTATTATTATTATTATGAGTTATGAGAAACTTACCAACTCTTATATCACAATGATGGTGACCAGTGGTCACAAAGTCTACAACACAAATATAGGCATTTTATTTATGATCCAAACTCACCGGGGAACATGACAGTGCTAAAATTGTGTAAAATAAAAAAAAAAACATCCTGCATGCACTTCTCCACCATGAATATGTTTAAGATCAAATCCTTAGCTCAAAACTATTGTAAAACAATAATACAATGTTTCAGACTGTATTTATAACCATGTGTGGTGGTTCCTATCACCACCACTGCAAAGAACAATACAGATGTCCAGTGGTTCTCCAGAACGGAGTATTTCACAGAAAACCATTGTGAGTGATTAATGAATGTTTATGTCTATATAATAAAACCAAAATGTTCCAAAAATGCTCAAATTCCTCCTGAGCAGGGATCCGTGTAGAAATGTGTAATGAGGAGGTACTTACCTGAGCGACCATCATCTGTTTTACGCTCTTCAATTTGTGGATCTTTTCCTGAATCGTCCTCTCCCCACCATGATGGCTGGCCATACAATGGTGTGGGACGAGGCACTGGGGCCTCTGAAGAGACAATCACAAGCACATTTACATTTATTAACAATATTCAGTTCCACTCTGAACTCTGAAGACATAACATAGCTGATAGTAGTTTGTGTGAATATTAGTGTATTTTTGAATGTCAGTGGCTATATTCACATGTGTGTGTATATTTACACACACACACACACACACACATATATATATATATATATATATATATATATACACAGTTGAAACCAGAAGTTTACATACACTATATAAAAAGACACATGTGCATGTTTTTTTTCTCACTGTCTCACATCAGAAATCAGAATAAACTCTTCCTGTTTTAGGTCAATCAGGATTACCAAAATTATTTCTATGTGCTAACTGCCAGAATAATGAAAGAGAGAATTTTTTAAGGCAATTTTTATTACTTTCCTCAAAATCAAATTTTTAAATATATTTTATTAGTATTTGGTACTGTTGCCCTTAAACTGTAGTTTAAACACAATAGTTGGCAGGAATTTTGGCCCATTCCTCCTGACAGAACTGGTGTAACTGAGCCATGTTTATAGGCCGCCTTCCTCGCACCTGCCTTTTCAACTTTGCCCATAAATTTTCTATAGGATTGACCTCACAAAAATTCAACTGTATATATACAGTATATATATATAAACAGAGGTTAGACAATGAAACTGAAACACCTGTCATTTTAGTGTGGGAGGTTTCATGGCTAAACTGGACCAGTCTGGTGGCCAATCTTCATTAATGTCACATTGCACCAGTAAGAGCAGAGTGTGAAGGTTCAGTTAGCAGGTAAGAGCAAAGTTATATAGTATATTACAATGCACACAACATTATGGTGACATACCAGAGTTCAAAAGAGGACAAATTGTTGGTGTATGTCTTGCTGGCGCATCTGTGACCATGACAGCAAGTCTTTGTGTCTAAATATTATTGAGCCACTTTGGGGTGTTTTGGAGGAGCGAGTCAGGAAACTAGTGACCTGACCACTATCCTGCAAGAACAATGGCTTAAAATCCCTCTGACCACTGTGCAGGACTTGTATATGTCATTCCCAAGACGAACTGACGATGTATTTGCCACAAAAGGAGGCCCTACACCTACTAATAAATTATTGTGATCTAAAACCAGGTGTTTCAGTTTCATTGTCTAACCCCTGTATATATATATATATATATATAAATATTCATATAAAATCCTGAATAAGTTATTAGTTTGTGAGTTGGACCACATCCTGAACTCAGACTGGAACAGGGAAGGAGTAGGCTGGGCAGGATTTGGTTTTGTTCTGTAAGAGAGGGAGGAGATGGGATAGTTGTGGGGTTTGTAGATTAGGAAATTGAAGAGTGTGTGAGATTTTTTAGGTCATAGAAATAGAGGAGGATGAGTTTCAGGCTTGGTCCTTTTACCAATCTTAAGTTATTTCATATCTCAATTTTGTCTAACAATCAAATTTACAAGACTGTCTTGGTTCCATGCATGTCAGTACAGACCTTTTCATTGTAAGTGCCCACCACATATGAGTTTCTTATCATTTAAATAGGGTTAGGATTTTATGAGTCTTTTTGATCTATGAATTCAATATATAATGACATTTATTATTAACAACAGGTGTAATATGAGGGTCAGTCCTGATGCATCACCAGTAGTCTGGCTAATATAGTCCTGGATTGCAGGCTTTAATCAGGATAAGTTTAGGTCGACTATGATTGTGCTATTTACTTGATGATGAGTATCCCAAACTCATCTTTTCTAGCTTTGAACAATGTTTTATCAAAATGATGTGAGACTCATTTGCTGGGTGTGTTAGAGGCAGTGTTGCAAATAATGGTGTTAAAAATAACGGCGTTAGGTAACGTTGTCATTTTGTCAGTAA